>WBOK01000496.1:0-42829 GCA_009289805.1 Alternaria gansuensis | reverse complement strand
TCTACAGCCTCATTTTTCTAAAATCTCAGTTTGGTGGGGTGGCTCAAAACATGAACTGGCTCAAAACGCGCACGGACACGGTAGTAGGCTAGAAAACTGACAGCGCATCGCGAATCAAGAAAAAGCAATGTTCGACTAGATGAAAAGTATCACGGGGTATCTAATGATGCGATCTTATATCGGTGGCTAATGAAGTCAACACAATGCCAGGTAAATTGGTATGCAGATTAGCTTGCAGCTACCTATAAGTGGGACGATGCCGATTGCGTCAAAATAAATTCTTCGATTGAAATCTCTTCGGAGCATGACCATGTGTTTCTGGGAGGAATGGCTTTATAATAACGCAATGCCGGAAGCCTAACGTTACATTACCATTATTTTGACCGAACTATGTTTCACATATGAGTCCAACGTATATACCTGCGCAGCTTCCATCATCATCGTGCGTATCAATCTAGTTCCGCATGATAAAGCAACTTCTTCCCGTGGAACTGCTCGGTTTCCACTACAACTGTGCAGGATAGCGTGAGCAGCACAATCGTCGATTCATCACGCATATTCACTTTCAAAAGATTTTGCGTCTCATGACCCCGAACAAATGTGGAACAAATCGAGTTAGAGTGCATGCAGCTGCAGAATGCTGCTCCCCGAAAATCAAGTGTTCGCAAAACAAATCTGACGATACCTATGTGGATTAGATAGCAGAGGGTGTCAAAAAAGAAACTCCTGACAAGAATTTACAGAGATACTCGCTCGATGTTGTTCTTCGCAGCATGCGTAGTGGCTTCGTAAGGAGGCTGCTCCTGCAGTATCGCGAAGTTCTTCTCCGCCTCCCAATTCCAGATGCTGTCCGACGCGAAGAGAAGGTCGATCTCCTCAAGCGTGCGCTGATTCGTCTCCGGATACAATGCCCAAACCATGGGGATTGTGATCGCATTACATGCGGCGAAGATGTATAGCGTCTTCTCGCCAAGAGAGTCGAACATAATCGGGCAAAGCAGGGTGAGCCAGCCATTACCGATGGACCAACCCACGACACCCCAAGCATTGCCCTTTGCGCGTACTTCGAGAGGGAAAATCTCGGCGGGGTAAAGCCACGGGACTGTTAACCATGTCGCGCCGAAGATAGTTGTGAAGATGAAGACCATGGATACTGCGGCGTTTCCGTATGCGGACGCCGCGCTGGCATCGCCGTTCTTGGTGGCTTCTTGCCCGAGGTACGAGAAGCCTCCAGCGAGCGCCATTGCGATCCCCTGTCCTACGGAGCCCCAGTAGCAGGTCCATCGACGACCGATGCGGTCTAGCGTGAAGACACAGATAAGTGTCGCGAACATGTAGAAGACGTTGTTGAGGCCGGAAATCCATTGTCGCTTCGCTGGACTCATCCCTGCGATGCCAAAGATGGTCGGCGCATAGATCGTGACCCCGGCGATACCGACCTGCCGAAGTAGGTAAGCCACGTCTTGCGCCACTTCGCTCAGTCAAGACTTACCCATTCTTGCATGATCTGGAGCCAAACCACAAGCTGCACACGACGACCCGTGTGCAGCTTGCCAGAACCAATACCAAACAGCATGTCAAAGTAGCTTTGCTTGCGGAAGTTGGAGCGCTCAAGCTCGCAAGAGGCTACGATCTCCTGGAATTCGGCTTCCGCTCTCTCTCTATCTTCTCCGATGTCGCCTCGAAGCCGAGCCAAGACGTATCGGCCTTCTGCCTCGCGACCGACCTTTACAAGCCAACGCGGCGACTCCGGAAAGAACATGACGGCAGCCATGAGTATCATGAGCATCGGGATCTGGAATGCGATGGGGAAACGCCAGATGAACGATGAAGTGCCGTCGCCGTAAAAAGAGCATGCGTACTCAAGCCAGTACGCGATAACGACACCTAGGATGTTGAGGGTAAATTCGATTGCGATGAATTGACCGCGTGAGGTGTGTTCCGCAGTCTCCGTAGCCCATACAGGAATGATGGAATTGAGGATACCGGTGCCCCAGCCGTTCACGAGACGTGCGCAGATCATCCATTCGTGGTTCATAGCTGAGCACTGTAAGCAAGCGCCAACAGTCGCTACAGCAGCTCCGACGAAGATTGTCCTGATGCGCCCGAAGCGATCACCGACAGAGCCACCGACTAGGCATCCCACCAAAGTCCCAAGGTAGTACACTGAAACGATGCCGCCTTGGAGCAAGGTATCGTCCACGACTGGGCCGCCATCGGCGCCTTTGTGACCGAAGCCCATCAGCTTGTAATAGTTATAAGCGGTGTTGACACCGCCCATCATTCCCTGGTCGTAACCGAAGAACAGGATCGACAGTCCGGCGATGCAATTGATTCTGGTAGCACTATTAACGACGTATTGAACGTTACTTAGAGAGGGGCATACGCTACAAGTAGCCGTCGCTTCTCAAATCGATGGACGACATTGTACTTGGAGATCCTATCCATGGTCGGAAATGGCTCTGCGCGACGTCGGACACTAGATTTGGTGTGTAGTATCGCAAAGAGAAGCAGAGTGGTTCTTCGCTGAGCAGCTTAGACCAAAAGACGAACCCAGGTATCGTATGAGAGACTGAGTACTTTTTAGCATGATTTCATAAATTCAGGTACGTTACATCGTGGCCCCAGCGCGCGGTTGCTCAACGCTGTGGAGACGTTGGCTCCCATGGGGCCCCAAGAGTTAGGCCGGCAGCCCCTCAATTCTGCTTAGAGAGCGGATATGTCTCCAGTTACGACCATGGTCATGTGGGTACTCTCAGTATGCAAACTCTCGAAGCTTGCTAGTGTCAGCAAAATCTTGCGCGACAGTGGTTGAGCAGTCCTTGGCTTACTAAAGGCGGTAACCCGCCACATTGCACTCCAAGCCTCGTGCCGAGGCCACGACAATCGTGATGCTTCACATCAGATTGCGCACAATTATAAATCCAAACAGTCCGATTGCGATCGTATGGAGCAGCGAACTGTTCCCGGAATGAAGTATCACGGGCCTTGACATAATAAGAGCCGAGTTATCTTGGAGAATTTAACTTGACTGGATTGCCGGTTAAACCGTTCCAGTTGCCGACAGATGGATCCGTAATGCTGTACAATGACGTTTTGATCACATCATCGTAAAGACGGTGGGGAGAGTCTTGAGATCGGGCGCTTCAATTTCCCAATACGAGTCTCATTGTACAAGAGCCTTTGTTTTTCGTGCAGCGTCCGATTGACATAAGGCTTTGGCTTGCCAACGACCAAGTAAGTGATAAAGTTTCGATGCGTGCTCACAATTGATGTGCATCGAGCAATGTAGAACCTGCGAGATGGAGAAGCTGACCTACTGATGAGAGCGGGTCACATTATATTCGCTCCGTTATCGCAATGACACTCCATTAGGTGTAGCGTACCACCAGTACATGCTCAATTCGCCGTTCCTTCGTTGTGAATTTTCTCGCAATGTTTCTTCAGGTCCTCACACCAAACACCAACCTTACCTTTCAACGTATCCTCATACAACAACTTGACAACCCTTGACAGTATGCCGCCCATGACCTCCCACGTCCTAACTTCGCACTCGTTCTCGCCTGTAGCGATGACCTCGTGGAAGCGTTCCAATTTCAGGCCCCACGCGTACATGCCTCCGTAGCCCGTCCAACTGACCCTGTAGACCTTGCTGAGATCCGCTGTAAACGTCGGGTCGGTTAGCAAGTCTGGCGTGAGGTATGATGTCGGCGACGAGGGCGTGCAAATGTCCACGACCTTCAGCGGCGTGAGAGTGACATGGTTCGGTTTGTCCGTGTTCATGACGACTGCGAAACGCATGGTACTGCCGATGCTCATCCGATCTTGAACAAGTTGGTCTTCTAGCCGCCCGGAAGATAACAGCTGTGTGATAATTTCCGCTCGAGGGACCCACGTGTTCCATGCCGGATAGTCCGCGACACGAAGGACGGTTTCGAACACAAGCGATGCCGGTGCACGCACGACCGTGGAG
The DNA here is from genome assembly GCA_009289805.1 of Alternaria gansuensis. Lineage (NCBI taxonomy): Eukaryota > Fungi > Ascomycota > Dothideomycetes > Pleosporales > Pleosporaceae > Alternaria > Alternaria gansuensis. The sequence goes on along the minus strand of WBOK01000496.1, from coordinate 38,856 downwards.
TAGGACATCTGGAGGACGGCGTTCTTTCGCGGGACAATCTTGGAGGTAAGGCCGATTGAAGGCGGCCAAGCTGTGGTCTCAGACATGACAGAGTGATTGATGTGCGTGTATGCGCATGGTGATCAAGCGACATGAAGGTCGTGGCTTACGGCTTGTGACCATGGCATCCTGGAAGTTCTTATCGATAGACTAGCCTCGCTGGGTAAACGCTAACGTAATTCCTTTAATCCAACCACCGGGTACACTTCTCATCGTGGCATTCCTTCGACAACGGATTCGAAGAGCTCATTGATAAGATCGTAAGCCTATGGATACTCTCATGCGCCTTGCCGAGCGACGCAGCGAAGCCTTTCCTCGCCTTAGTTTTCGCCACATTGAGTTCCCACCGCATGAATGGAAGGCTGAGAGGCTCGACTCACTAGCGGACTTTTGACAGGTCGCCGAAGAAAAAAGAAAGACTAAGCTATCGTCGTTGCGGTGTCAGACCTGGACTTACGATAACAACGCTTCATGTCAAGAGCGGTAGAGCGCCATCGGGGATGGAACGGAGACTTTATGTGGAGCGATAGTCATTACTCTTTCAGCAGGAATTCGATACTGTAGATGAGGGCGATCCAATTAGGACGATGCGAGTAATTGAAGACGCTGTCTTCGTAGAAAGAAAGATTAGCCACAGGGAAGACGGCACGTTTGAGATTTGCAGCAGCAAAACTATACCATGGAGGCCATGACGCCGAGTTTGGTACGCTTCATCGAACACACGCAGACTACACTGAAGACACATGCGCAAAAAAAGTTGTGTAATAAAAACTGGAAACTGATATGTACAGCTGGACGCTACCAAATATTTACAAGGAAAGAAGAAACCGCAACTACTACGTGTGTAGTGCAGCGGTCGAAACTCAGACGCCAGATCGTGTAGTCGCGCCAATAGCAGCACCATTTTTCGGCACCAAAAAGTCACTCGCAGGTACCCTGCCATCAGCACCACGCGCCTTCTTCAGAGTAGCAGGATCGACACTCGTAAAGCTCGAGTTTGACCAGCTACCCGACTGCCACGAGTTGCCAGTAGCCTTGATACCCGACGCGGTGAGACTGACCTGCGAGCTACCAACATTTCCCACAGCGATGTTGTTCTTCACGGTCGAGCTGGAGCTACGCAGGTTGAAGCCCACATCGCCGTTGTTCCACGCCGTGTTGCGCTCGAAAGTCAAGCTACCGGGGTTTCCATTGTCAATGAATCCCTTCTTCGCGTTGGAGAAGGCCATGGAATTGCGCACGATGTGGTTCGCGGGTGGGTTGTCAGTGATACCGAGCTTGAAGCCGTTGCCGTCTCCTTCAAAGGCTTTGAAGCCCCAGCGGTCGAAGCCGTTGCCCCATGCGTAAACTTCTTCCACCGTGATGGGTGATCCAAACATGAAGAGGTCGAGACCATCGTCTACATTGTCCCATAGGCGGGCGTTGCGTAGGACGTTGCCCTCGCCTGATCCTTCCTTGCATGCAAAGCCATCGGCAGACTCGCCATTCTTGCGCGGGTCGCGGTTGCGGTATGAGTCGAGGTACAAAACGGTATTGTTGGAAGATGCACCCTGTAGATGGAAACCTGTCTCGTAGTTGTCATGGGTGACCAGAAGCTCGAAGTGGTTGTGCGATGCATCACGAGCGTACACGCCGTACGGACCATTAATAATCCTGGGCGATGGTCAGCATATGTTATGGCGGAAAATGAATGTCGCCAGCTGTACTTACTCCAAGTTGTAGAATTTCCAGTAGTTTGCTTTCTCGATGTGCAATGCACCGCGTTCGTTGTTCGGCAGTGATGCGTCCAAAGCGTATGGCGTTCCAGGCATGCCCTCACCATCGATGACGACATTTTCCTTCTCGAAGGAACGGAGAGTGATGGGCTGAATCCTGGTGCCGCTCTTCGTGATCTGGATGTTTGTCGTAGGCTTGTATGTACCGGCGCGGAGGATGATCACATCGCCAGCCACGGCGGCATTGACAGCGGATTGGATTGAGCCAAAGGGTGCGGTAGAGGTACCAGTACCCGTGCCTGTTGGCGAGACGTAAATGTCTTTCGCGTTGCCAGTGGCAGACAACGCGGCAGCAGCAGCAGCAGCGAAAGTAAGAGAGCGCATGTTAAATATGGTTAAGATGGGTGGTAGTGCGTCCTTGCAGGTCAAGGTTGAAGTATCATTCTATAGCTAGAGACGCCGGATATCATATATACTGCTACCTCTTCGTCCTTGCCATTCCGCACATATAGCACCCCGTCGCCTATCACAATGCCGTACTTTTCGTGTCAGTTGCCAAGATATAATAGACGAGAAAGCGCTGCTGTCAAAGCTCCACCAATGCCTTAAATTTCCGACTCTTCGCTTCCTACCCATGCGCCAGACTACTGGTAGCGACGCCTACTCATGGCTAAGCAAGACTCGCTGTACCCCAAGCTTCGCCTGTGCTAATTACTCGTGTTGCACGTGTGGTGTGCACGAAAGTGGATATATGATTGATGGAATGCACAGACGGGGTTTCACAAGATGGCGGGGGTTTACGCCATGAGCTTTTCGTGCAGGTGCCAAAGCCCTCACGGCAAAGCAGTGCCGGAACGATACCGACCAAGGATCTCGACTTCTGATGCTTAATAGTACAATTAACCGGGTTACCGTTGTCGCGCCATGTCATGTCGTGCACTAGTGAAGTGGTGTTGAGGTTCAGTAACTGAAAGGTCGACTGGCGGCAATCGCGGCGGGCCGAAGTGCGCCAAGCAACTCTGCGATCAACATATTGGACAGCATCAATCCACGATGGCTACCTCGCGAACACGACGCTGGCAAGGGGAAGCCTCGAAAACCTTGCAACCGCAGGGGGAGGGGAGGGGTTGTACAGAATATTATTTCCTGTTGTCAAGTCCAGGCGATGAATTCCCCTATTGGTTTGCCTTGCACGTTTCAACCCCCTCCTTAATCATAACATTCAATTCCTTCGACGCCACGTCTCTTGCAGAGTTCAAAGGCCACCAATTGAAAGCTATGCGCTTGTTGTTTATCCGGTCTTCCTATATATCTTCTATCGCTATGGGCAACAGCTTGCGCAACAATATCGCCCCTAGGCCTTTGATGTGCGTGGGCGAGCTTGTCACTTTATTGTACGACGGTACGCTGGCGATTGGTATTGATTGGAAGGGTCAATAGACCGTTGGCTATTTATGAGGGTCTAGTTAATGCTACACTTGTCGCTCGTGGAAGCTGTCTACCATACCTTGCGCCTAGGGTCGATCTTGTTGCACTTCGCACGTCGTTCACACCCGCCCCTGACATCTAGTAGCTTCGCCCTTGCATACATCACTTGCAGAAAGCGCCTAAGCTTTGTTTAGCAGGTCACTGTTCAAGTCCCTGCTGCAGGCGCAGTTCGTTCGGCATTTGACTAGTGCACCATTACGAACCCGACTTTTCACTGTGACCGATATTATTCCGTTGCGGCCTCGTTGCGCTTCTTATCATGCGACGTCAATAGTTCTAAGACCCTCTAACGACAAGATATATTTTGGAAACGACGCAACAGACACCGGAACATCATCCACTGGAAATATACATGATGGTATGGACATGGAACTACCCATTGTCAGTAAGAGGGGAAGGCGTTATGTGCGCGCCGCAAGATCCTATGCACAACGCTTCGCAAAGGGTCGTGAAACTTAATTTGGACACTAATTACTGATTGTAAAATTCCATCATGGAGATTGCGCTTGCTGTGAGGAAAATCTTCGGCCGTGCTGCTACCAGTTAGCAGGCTGGTCGCATTGTGGATAATGCCTGTCGTCGCCAAGATCTTGACTAGGTGGTTTGATCTATCGAGAACACGTTTGTTCTCTAATTAGTTCTTAGTCGTTTTTCCAACGCATTGCTGTACACGTGTAGATATGCTGCTAATAGACTTGTGTACTAAAGAAGTGCTCTCTTAAAATACATTCATCGGTACTATCCTCTTGAGAACGAAACGTGATCGGATACCGAGACATCAGTAATATTAAATCATCTAGTGGAAGCTGTGGATGTTCATTTTTTTGTTTTTCGCTCGTCTCTCCAACTGGCGAAAGATTTTAGAGGTGGCCATCATCTTGGGCCTCGTCTCCACCTCTTCCGTCTGCCACTTTTCCAACGCATTTTATGTAATCTCATTAAACATATTGTCGTGGACAATGCCACGTTGGTACATGTGGGGATAGCGTTGCGCTGAAGGACATTGTGGATGTTGAGCTGCTATCGAGTGGAAAAATCAACGTTCGGCTCAGGTTGGCAATGGTGACTTGCTGCCGCAGAAGTGCACTAAAAGAGGCATTGAAGTTCAGAATATCCTTGAGACACTTGAAAAACTATTCATAGGCAAAACTTGGGCTATCATGAGGAAAGTAACAATGAGAACAGAAGTGTTGAGTATCGGACATGGGCCCCGGGCTACGAAAATCGGCATTTAGGTAGTCGTGCTTTTATACCCGAACATGTAGGTACAGATACAGCCATTTAAAGAGCCGGACACCTAAGCGTTAAAATATGATGGTGCGACATCATACTGAGGTCTTGCTGAAGCGTTCGTAGCGGTTAAATAGCGAAGACAGTAGTTAACTCCATGATGATATCGCAAGAAGAGTAATTGTTGATTGATAATATAGATATGAGTCGAGTTGTGATGCTGGCCGTGGTGGGAACACAACTGAGAAAAAATAGTGGCATTTCTTCAATCATTTAAAGAGCTGTATAACTAATGACTCTAAAAGCAGCGTTAGTATCCATGTTCGTCCATTGAATATGCAAGTAACAAGTGTGTTAGGTCGCAGTACTAGCTTCGCAAACAATATCAGAACAGATTGTTACAAAGTAATGGTATCCTAGGTATTCTCAGCGGGATGGCCCGGATAGGCTTACAGCCGCACTTCCCGTGTAGATCCGCGAATGCGCTAGGTAAGTAGAGCAGCTTTAGGTCCTGTCTCACAGATACGTTTTGTCATCCACGTTTTTTCCTATTGAAAAGCACGGCGCGAAGCGACATGGCGTCGCCATATCAGATCATTGCGTGAGGATGCAATTGCATTAGTGGGTGCAGCATGCCACAACAACATCTTGACGACGAGCCTACAAGCCGAAAAATTAAACTGCATGCGCCAAAACAAGCGGTCAGTGTCTCGCCAAAATACTGTTCCATTACCTTTAAGCATGTACCTGCGCAAGCCTTCCCTCGGTCAGCTCCAATCCAATAAGACCCCGTCCCTACGTCCCTTGCCGTGCGCCTCACACAAGCACAAAGCTACCCCCTCCCTATCACCCATGGGCCCCATTCGCTGCACACACTCATCCTCCAGTGTAGTCCTTCTCTGACCAAGGCCAAGCAGCGTGCGGCTCTTTTCACGCGTGCGTCTCCTTCGCCAGCCAACGAGACATGATTGGCTTGTCTCCAACGCCACTAACTTTGCCTCGCAGCCAATTCTAGTGTGGAAACGAGGGGTCGCAAACTACGCTAAGCAGTATTCACCTGTTTATTGCCAACAGAGGTTTCGATTTGGTCGTGATAGGCATAGCAAAGGAGTGGGATCGATTATTTCTGGAAGGTGTAATGCGATGCGATTCATGAATGGAAACCCCTCATATTCTCACTACTGTGATCTGACAGCCCAGCATATCCTTTCTTTGTCGTTGAACGCGGGTTTCAGTTACTCTTTAAGGCTTGCCACTGGGTCGTTTCGTCCACAACAATACCCTCGCCTTGTTGTGTCTTTCAATTCAATCTCTTCCATCTTTGATCGTTCTTATTTGACAAACACGGCTATTGTTACTCGACAAACACCATCAATCTCTACGAAGATCTAGCAGACAAACAAAATGGCATCAACACCCGACCACTCCTTCACACCCGAAGCTCCACCGGCCATAATACCCCATGCCAGCTCACGCAGCGACGGCTTCAGCCCCGGTGCCATAATCGGCATCGTAATCGCCCTTGTCTGTCTCCTCCTCGCCGTCCCTCTGATCGCCATACTCCTACGACGATATGACAAAACGCGCCTCCGTGAGACACCAAAGAGCCCTGGAAGTAGCAACATCAGTCTACGCAGCATCCAAGAGGGCCACAGCCTGCGCAGTATACTTGTGACGAAGGAGTTGTCGCGGTCAAGTATAAGAATGGAAAAGGTAGATTCGGGAATTGAGATACCGGAGGAGGCGTATGGGAATAGGAGAAATAGGGAGAGAGGTTGGAGTTGTACTGAGGTCAGGGGTGGGTGATGGAATTGCATTGGTGAATGATCTTGCTTTCAATGGCTACTGTGCGCCGGATCGAATACACGGATACAATAGCTCCAAGTAACATCAACTTCTCGCAGGCTCCGCAGTCCGGCATCTAATCCTTGCGACAGCGTTGCGAATACACTTGCTCGAAAGGCATTCCAGGAAGATGTCCGCCAGCGAGCAGCAGAGTGCGTAAATTCCACTTCGACCACCATCCAGCGTGAGCTCCAAGCCGCTTGGGACTCGGAGCACTTAAAATGACAGAGCGCAGTCGGAGTACGGTACAATTCCGTGGGGGAGGCTTGACTGATGGACAATGTCCTGTGACGAAGGCCCGCTAGATAATGGAGGGGGACCACACAGCAGCAAGCCGCAGAAGTGGTAATCTTGACATCTCCGTCGATTGCACCTTGACGCTCTACAACTTTCGATAAAGATGCACTTGCATCCGCATGTTCTCCAACTCAATTGGATAACGCAGTCTCTCGTCCAGCCTAAACCACCTACTGTCGTCTTCTTTGGCCTTTTCCCATCTTACTATCTCTTCTTTGCCCCTCTCGTTCAGATTGCCGCTAGCCTGCTTCAACAGTGTGTGGTCTAATAGCCACTGCATTGGGTACTTCTTCTCGGCACCGTTCAATGTGACTGAAGAGTAGCTTCCAGGGCTGTCTACTACGAGCAGAAGCGCGCCGGGTTGGAGAATCGATGTCAGGAGAAGAAGGAATTTCTGGGTAAGAGGCATTGATGTCGAGTATAGCTCGTTCAGCGTGAAGAGCAGTGTTACTAGGTTTGCGTCTGTGAGCTGAGCGGATAGCTCCGAGGCCGGAGCGTGGAGTACATCTTGCTGTTTGAACTGTACGGCGATGTCTTCTGGATTGAGCAATGGAACGTTTGCGGCTTTCGCAGCGGCTGATGCGTACTTTGATAGTTCTGGTGCGATGGTGAGTTGTTTTGCGAGGTTCTCCACAACCACACTCCAGTCCGCGACATCAATGACGGCAATTTCGACGTGTGGTCTGGCGATCTCGTGTTCTTCTTCTTCTTCTTCTTCTTCTTCTTCTGAGCTCATGCAATAGACCATCTTCTGCAATCCACCCAAAGCCACAATTTCCGCGCCTGCTCCGCCACCTAAGCATACGACTTTCTGAATCTTTGACCCCGTCCCCTCTTTGCTGGCTTCTTGATCCTCCCCTTCTTCAAGCCACAATTCCTCTCTTAGCTCCCATAACAACTCCAGATACCCCAACGCTCGACTAGGACTCCATCTAGCCGCATACGCCTCCAGATACTCAGTCTTGCCAAAAGCTGTCGCGAAATCGCGATTGTAAAGGTGGCCTTTGACCTCCTGTAACAGCGGTCCAAAATCCGAGCTCAGCCTCTCTGCGTATGAATTCCGGAAGATATTCAAGAGGAGTTGTTGGAGTTCAACGGGGATAGTGTGCGTCGAAGGCCCTCTCGCATCAGTGGTCGGGCGTCTGTCGCTCCTCGGTTTTGCAGGTTTTGTTCCTTCTCTTTGTGCCTTGCGTTTTGCGTTGAGCTTGGAATTGGGGGCCATATCTGTTATCCTTGTTCGCAGCCAGGTGCGATAGGCAACGGACTAGGTGGGAAAGGATGGTGAAAGTCTCGTTATCGATAGCGGTAAGCGAAGACGATTGAGATTCGCCCCGCCGGTTCAGCGTTCGGAATTCATTCCGATCTCTCATCCCGATCTCGGGACATGTGTTGACGAGCATGTAGCGCTCAAGTCACTTTCTCATCTTGATAGACTCATTTCCATCTTTATGAGCGGATACGAGACAGTTCCAACCACCTCCTCGTCATACCTCGCTTACCAATTCCACAATGCGTCTCCCATACGTCCCCGACCCCCCAAACTTCACGTCTAAAGAAGACAAGGCCGTCGAGCAACGCGTTAGAGAACGACGAGGCGATAAGGGCCTCATAGCCTTGGACCGAACATTGCTTCATGCTCCCCCAGTCGCCGATGGATGGTACTTCATACCGAATCTTCCGACAAACTCAAAACATACAACTAACTGCTACCCAAAGGAACTCATTCCTAGGCTCAATCCGCACCAAAACCAGTCTTCCAACGTCCATCCGTGAAACAGCCATATGTCGCGTCGCCGTACTCAACAAAGCATGGTATGAATGGGAGACTCACTCCCCAATCCTGAGATCCGCATCGGGGGTATCCGAGTCCCAAGTCGATGCAGTCCTAAATTCCGACCTCCGGCAGCCGCTTGGTATTCTCGGCCCTCAACTCTCCGCCGTACTTGCATACACCGACGCCATGACCCTTGATGTCTGCGTCCCCGATGCCGTTTTCTCCCAACTGAAAGAAGCGGACTTTACTGAAAAAACCATTGTGGAGATTACCGCTACGATAGCGGCGTATAATTGTGTGAGCAGATTCCTGGTTGCGCTAGATGTCGGAGAGAGGAATGCGCAGACGGGGCCGAAGGAGGGGGGGAAGGGGTAGAGGCAAGGAGAAGGTGTAGTTGTGAAAGGAGCGTTGGATGGATAAAATGGAGAAACGGAGTCTAGTCTTTGAGGGTCTTGGTTGGGATGTCGAATATACGTAGCGTCATGTCTTTTCCATCATCATATTTGTTGGTCTCATGTGCATAATGTCCACCCACTGGCCCAACCAACCTCCTCTCCGCACTCCGCTATTCTCCCCTAATCTAATCATGCACTCCTACTTTGCTTCGCAATCTTCCTCCTCTGGGCCAACATGTGCGAGAACAAGATATAACTCCCCGGAACGTAAACCGCCAATATAGCCCAAAGCGCATACCCAAAAACTTGGTTCCTCTGACTAGCCAACGGAATAGCCTGGTACACCAACCAACACTCACTCGCAATGCCCAAGGGATAGAGAACAAGGAAAGTGTTGTACCTCAACCAAGTCCAAAGCTTGGGTACGCCAACACCAGATAGAGAGAAGACGAAGAAAGAGTAGCGGATCACTTCCGTCACGCTCCAGGCGAGCAGCATGGTGCTATAAGCGGGGGAGTGACGAGTAGAGAGAGGGAACGCGGGAGGTGAGGCAATGAGGTGGACGAGTAGGAAGCGCGATGCAACCTGCATGAGCGTGGTGAGAAGGGGTGCTCGAACGATGCCTGGTCCACCCCGGTTAGTAAACTGTCTTTTGGGGCAAGGGAATGGGGAGGGGGAGACGTACCGACTAGACTGTGAAGGACTTCCAGCCCAGCAAGCGTCTGCACAGTCCTTGCATACACCTCCAAACTGTCATACACCTTCCCACTCGCTAGTCCCTTCTTCGTGGCAGTAAACCAGTCTTCGCTACCGAAGAACGCACCCGCCTTTTGTGCGTTGACCACTTCGGTTCCGCCAATGGTGACGGTTTGGTAGAGGACACGGGCCCATAACGCTGCTGAGACGGCGTTGTAGGCGAGGAGGTATGCGTTTTTCGCTCCGGATTTTTTTGCAGGTCGCTGATGGTTCGGCGCGGAGGTTCTTGCTGTTTTGGACCTTGTTGACATGTTCGCGGTTTCTCTCTGATCACAACTGGTCGACTTTGTAAGGAGATCAGGGAATGATCCCGAAATTAGGAGGGGGTTTGACGGGTTGTGTATGCCTGAGGCTCGAAGATGCAACTCGCATATCAGGCATGGTCTCGAAGCTCGCGTACCTGAGGACCCTGGTTTCTTGGCGCGGCTGACGCCGGATGCCATGTGCGATGAGATCATCTTACATCAATATATCAAGAGGATTTGGTGCAAGGCACGAGTCTTGGTTAGGGAACGGAAATGTAAAGCAAGTCAGTGTGTACTAGCGGTCAGTTAAAAAGCTCGTCAAACATCATCATATTGCGGATTCATTTCATTCATTGCACACTTGCTACTCTACAATCGGTGTTGATAGTAATAATAAAAAAGAGCAGAGCTACCCATCGAGGCTAACGAGCTAAGAGTAAACAAATCTTAAACACCATACAATACGCCAAGCTATGCAAATGCAACAAATGCGAAAGATGTGATAATAGAGCCTGATATGAGATATGCAAGCAAGGGTATCGTCAAAACACCCAACCATGACTGAGCCGAGATAAAAGCCCTAGTAAAATAGGGAAAATGTCCGTGAAAGTATCAGTCTCTTGCTTATTACAAGAAGACTTGAATCATGCTCTTCTTATTCGACACGTTCTTGTCACAGCCGTCGACTACACAAACCTTGAATGGATTCGTGTTCGCAGGTCTTTCCTTGCCCTTCGCACTGCGTTTAGCCGATCGGTTGGCCGTGCACTCGCCGCAGTAAACCTGGTGTTGTCAGTTGGCTGTCTCGTGGTGATGCATAAGTATTGATTTGACATACGTGACCACATCCCTTGATGATCCACACCTGCCTCTTGGTCTCATCGCCTCCAACACATAGCTCTTCTTCACAGTTGGGACATATGAGCGCTCCTCCTTCTTCTTCTGGGCTTCTTGTGAAACCCTCTGGTGCTTTTGGTGGTGCATTGTAGGTTGGTGCAGGAGCTTGTGCTTCGCGTGCTCGTGGGCCAAGCTCGAAGCCTATAGCATCAAAATCCAACACAGGCGCCATGAAAGCGCCCACTCGAACATGTGGCGCACGGCCTCGAGATGCGCTGCGAGTGGGAGCAATTGGCTCATGGAACTGGTTTGCTGTGCGATTGATCTGGGCATGGAACCGATCGACTTGCGCTCGGAGATGCGTAAAGCGTCCATTCAGTGTGCCAAAGAGATCCATGACATTATCCAACTCTTCGTTTCTTTGCCGTCTTCGCTGCTCTGCTTCTGGCAATACATTTGATCGTACGAATTCCACCTCGTCTCCGTCAGAGTTGTTCCCATGTGTTGGTGGTGGAGAAAGGTGTCGGCCTGGTATGGTACGTGAAGAAATGAATTCGATCTCGGGTGAACTTGGTTCCGGTACTGGTGGACTCACATTCCACTCTTCCTCCCCATTATCCAAGTCGATGATAATATCCATTCCCCGTGGTAAGCGAGGCGCGTGAGGGCGACCAGAATCACGATGCGACTCTTGCTGTGTTCTGTCCCAGCGTTGCTCGCGTGTATTGTGACCATCATGACTTGCGCCATATCCCGAATCATCGGCCGTCAGATCAATGACATGGTCGTCCTGGCTCAAATCAATAGCCACATCCTCCTCTTCCCCTGTCAAGTCAACCGATGCTGCTGCTTCCTGCTCCCTTGCCGAGCCAGCAGGCCGCCTGTGATCGAAGCCGTCTCCCGCGAATCGCCTTGTTAGTGAAGACGCCATATTCTCCACCCTTGGTAGGTGTAGCCCGGCAGTATGTGTATGTGAATGTACAGCACTTGAGGAGGCGCGTCCTATCAGCGGTCGGGCCTGCGATCGCAATGCAGACTCGAAGCTTGGTGCTGCTTGGCGGTCGAAATGATAGCGGGAAGGTGGTTCGTAGTTGTCGTAAGCTAGACTAGGTCTGTCATCGTAGTGGTCGTCGAAAGGGAGGCCCGTGGGGTGGTAGGTTGGTGGAGCTTCGCGGTTGTCGGCGAAGGCATCATATCGCCAGACAGGCGAGGCAGAAGCTTCTTCTCGGTCCATTTGTGCATGTGAGCGCTGCGTGACGTCTCTATCAGCGCCTATTCACTCTGCTTCCGCTCACTTTCTTGGTACTACCGCCGGCGGCACTTACCTTCTGTCGTCTGTGCGTATACCCAAAAGGCAGTCCTTCTCCTTCCATGCCGGATGTGAGGCGGGCGACGGTTTGCGGAGTAGATGGAAATGGATGGGGATGTCAGCAGGAAACAGCAGCGCCGAGCCGAGTGTCGTAGGAGGGTTAGGAGGGTTGGGCCCGTCTGGTGCCGTTTGGGGGTTGCTGAGTTCGGCGAAACTGTGGTGGCGCTGGAACATCTCTCTGGGCAACATGACAAACTGTACAACGTCAAAGCTCTCAACCACCCCTTCACCGTCAACTAGGATCAAGCCTTGGTCACCGGCCGCTATTGAACGGCAATTGTCTTCTGCGACTTTACCGTGCCCGATGCCGCTGTGTGCTGTGCTCCTTGGGCGTGCGAAATCAATTGTGACGTGGTATTTTTTTGCATGTGGAAAGATGATATTCAGACTGATAGTCTCGAAGAGACGCCCAGATTTTGCCGTCGTATACAATAATGCTACAAACCAAATTACGCCATGCCGCCCTTGATGCACTGGCCATCTCTTGATGTACATGTGCATAGCTTCAATGTCTTATCCGCTGGACTGAGCCAGACAAATACATCGTCCCCTCTGGAGTCTATACTCAACACCATGACATATGCCAACGACTACCGCTGCGTGATTTTACTTACGCAGACCATGGCCAGTGATGGTATACCTTCAAGCCACCAGCTAAGGTGCTGCCAAAACGACCAAACCACCCTCCGGAGTCAACGCCACTACGTTCTCAGCCTTGCCACCCCAGGTGACATCCTTCGCTGGGGCTGCCTTCCTTACAAGCTCGGCCCAGCTCTTAGTCGCCTTGGTGTACTGCTGCACAGACACACTGCCGGTTCCACCGATGGCCAAGAACTGGCCAGTGTAGTCCCAGTTGCAGCTGGTGACTGGGCTGCCAGTCTCGAGTGTGTGGATTGCTGCCTGCTTTCGAATATCCCAAATAGACACGCGGGACGAGTTTTGCTGTACCACGGTGAACCATGTTCCGTTCTCAGAAAACTTCAAATCGACAACTGGAGCGGAAGTTGCGAGTTCGGCCATTTGGGTACCCGTCTTGATGTCGTAGATGCGGATATTGCCGTCGGAGCTTCCGATGAAGAAGAGCATACCGTCAACGTGGAAAGAGACGCAAGTGATCTCGGCTTCGACGTAGACTTGCGAAACAGTCTTGAAGGTCGTAAGCTCGTGAACCGCGTATCGCTTGTCGGCTCCGGCGGTTGCGAGCATCTTGCCGCTAGGGTGTAGAGACATGGATGTGACTGCTCCAGCATGTGATGCAAATTGTGCAACCTCATCGCCGTTGGAGAAGATCTTGACTGTGCCTGCCGATGTTCCAATAAGTGCGCGCTCTCCCCACCATGCTGTTGCTGTGACTGCGCTGCCTGCGTTGAGTGTCTCCAAGACCGTGCCCCGAGTTAACGAGTAGACGCCCGCCGTGCCATCAGCTCCACCAAACAGAACGTTCTGCGCATCGTTGACGGCAATATTGCCGCTGCCTGGGTATAAGGAATCGGTCGTCTTGGCAAGGTCGTAATTGGAAATGGCCTCTCCAGAGGCCCAGCCGGCTGGCACAGGTCGCTTTCGTCGCGTGCCGAATAATCTGCGCACGTTAGCTCAAAGTTGTCCGACTTGGTGGACTTGGGTATAGCTTCAGCGGATGCCCAAAGCTCGGAAATCACTCACTCTTGCTGTGTCTCGTCGACAAGGGCTACAAGCTGCTCAGGCAGGCCCTGACCGTCCACCTGCATCGCATCGCCTTGGCCGCCTCCACTAATGGTGACGTTGGACAGTGCTTCGCGCGCCTCGTCTCGCTCTTTTGATATCCGCGCGATGACTCTTGTGGCGGCATCGTTTTGATAGAGAGCAGTGCTAAGCTCCTGCCTCGTTTGCGCCAAGTGCTGCTTGAGCGTGTGCGTCTCCAGGACCAGCGCATCCCATTCGTTTTGGAAGGCGCTAAGCATCGCAGGTATAGAGGTGAAGTTGGGGGCGCGCGGAGTAACGACATTGGGCGACTTGAGCTCGATAAGGTCCTCTGTCGCGAGGTCCTCGCCAGTGACGGGATCGGTGTGGTGTTCTGAGATATGCGCCTCGATTAGGCGCTTTTCGAAGACATTGCCCGATTTGCGCGAGGCAACGGGTTCGCGGGGAGCTTCGCCAGAGATTGCGCAGAGCATGGTTGGCTATGGTGGTGTTGGAGGAGGTTGATGCTGTCGCGCTGGTCAACTTTTCGGCCTTGGGTCAAGAAGCGCGCTAGTGTCGTGCACCGTGCACGTCTACGTACTATGTACAAGATGCTTAGAGTCTTGGTTGCTCGTTCTTCTCTGTAGCTGAAATCGCACCCTAGAGGCATATGCGGTGACTCACGGGCAACCCCGAGCAGCAAAGTAACAGCTTGTGCTATCCGACGAGCGGCGTTGATCTTAGCGCTGTCGCCGAGCGCTGCTCCTGATTCTGCCAACGGGCATCGATGCCAAAGACGGAGGACGGCTTGCCTGGCTGAACTCGATGCTTTCTTCCGAGCATCTGCCGTCTACCTTCACCAAATCTGTAGTCTTTGCATTGTCTGGGTTCAGCCGTCTTCTTGGCATGCGCAGTTGGACCGGCATCTCCAACCCCCGACTTCCATCGAATCAGCGTCTAGCGCCTTGCACCGCGCTTCACCTCCGCGCCAGCAAGCCTGATCGCCTACCCCAAAGTTTCCCGTTTTTCGTGTCTTACGCCTCAGCCGGGCTCAAAGCGGCGTCGTCTCCGGGTCAACAAGCACACATAGCGTGATGCTGCGGAACCAATGACCCCGCCGTGTTCCTTCGTTGGCCCTCGCATCGTTGCCAAGCCATGCAAGACTACCTGTATTATGACGGTACTGCGGGGGAGTGCGTCTTGGATGCATATCTGCCTACTCGAGCTATGTAAACGCCAAGTCTGAACCGACTTCACCATGTATGCTTTGTTGTTGTAGTGCCCTAGACTAGCAGACACGGGCTGCACGAGTTCAAGTATAAGAGGGACATTGCTCCCTCGACAGACTAGCATCCAACCAAGGTCCTGGCTTTCTCGATACCATCAGCCATCATGATCACCAAAGCACTCTTTGCTCTCGGGGTCGCAGTACCTGCACTTGCGGGTTCGCTTGTCCATCGACAGAGCTCATTGCTTGAAAGATGCCCCGGATATACAGCTAGCAATCTTCAAGATGATGGCTCTAGGGTCACCGCAGACCTTTCCCTTGCAGGCACTGCTTGCAATGTCTACGGTGACGACTTGACTGATCTGAAACTGGAAGTCGAGTACCAGACCGGTACTTTTTTTTGGCCTAGTTGTTCATCGCCCCCCATGCTAACCATTTTCTGCAGCCGACCGGCTCCATGTCAAGATTTACGATGCTGCCGAACAAGTTTTCCAAATTCAAGAGTCTGTCTGGCCGCGCCCTTTCGACGACAAAGGCGTTAATCCGGAGAACTCTACTTTGGCATTCACTTGGACCGACAGCCCTTTCTCGTTTACCATCACGCGTAGCGAAACCAATGAAACTCTCTTCGACACTTCGGCTGCATCACTCGTCTTTGAGACGCAGTACCTTCGTCTGAGAACGGCTCTACCTCCTTCTCCCAACCTGTATGGTCTTGGTGAATCGACTGATCCGTTCCATCTAAACACCACCAACTACACCCGCACTGTGAGCATTCCAGCCAAAACGATCCGGTCAAGCGCTAATAGGAACAGCTCTGGAACCGAGATGCTTACGGTATCCCAGAAGGCTCTAACCTCTACGGAGCTCACCCAATTTACTTTGACCACCGCGGCGACAACGGCACCCATGGTGTCTTCCTGGCCAGCTCCCAGGGCATGGATATCAAGATTGACGACTCCGAGGGCCAGTACCTCGAGTACAATACTTTAGGCGGTGTTCTTGACTTTTATTTTCTCGCAGGTCCTGGTCCAAAAGAAGTCGCAACCCAGTACTCTGCTCTCTCTGGCCTTCCCGCAATGATGCCATACTGGGGCTTTGGCTCTCACCAATGCAAGTATGGGTACCGTGATGTCTGGCAAGTTGCTGAGGTGGTTGCCAACTACTCCGCTGCTAACATTCCTCTGGAGGTGAGCTGTGCGGATTTAAGAAAGTTTTCTTACATTGTCGCTAACATTATTATCTAGACCATGTGGACGGACATCGACTACATGGAGCTCCGTCGCCTGTTCACCCTAGATCCAGAGCGTTACCCCCTTGATCTCGTCCGCCAGCTCGTTGACTACATTCATGCCCACCAACAGCATTACGTCATGATGGTCAACTCCGCTGTTTGGAGCGGTGACTACGACGGATATAACGACGGAGCTGCGCTTGACGTGTTCCAGAAGCGCAAGAACAGCTCTTTCTTCGAGGGCGCTGTCTGGCCAGGTCCTACCGTCTTCCCCGACTGGTTCCACCCCAACACGCAGCAGTATTGGGATGAGAAGTTTGCGCAATTCTTCGACCCGGCGACCGGTGTTGATATTGATGGTCTGTGGAACGACATGAACGAGCCTGCAAATTTCTGCCCGTACCCTTGCGCCGACCCCGAAGCCTACTCAGAGGAGTCCAAAAACCCGCCTAAGCCACCGCCAGTCCGCACCTCCGCCGACGGCCGTCAGATCCCTGGCTTCCCAGCAGGTTTCCAGCCCCAGTTTACCTCCAGCTCGCTGCAATCTCGTCATTCAACTTCCCATCTTAGCAAGCGCTCTAACTTCAAACGTCAGGCCTCCAACAACACCGCAGACCTCGCTGTGCACCCTGGTCTTCCTGGCCGTGACCTGATCAACCCAGAGTACCAGATTGCCAACGCTGCTGGGTCTATCAGCAATAAGACGCTCGATACCGATATTCAGAACTACGACGGAACGTATCATTATGATACGCACAACTTCTGGGGCTCGATGATGTCGATTGCTTCGCACAAAAGCATGCTTGCGCGTCGTCCTGAGCGCCGTCCGTTGATCATTACCCGCTCCACTGTAAGTCCTCCCTATCTCATTGTATCGCTTTGTACCTAATGAAACATTCAGTTTGTTGGTCTTGGTACGTACCTAGGAAAGTGGCTCGGTGACAACGTTTCAGAATGGGCCCAATACCGCTTCTCAATCGCCGGCATCTTGAATTTCAACTCCATCTACCAAATTCCTATGGTCGGCCCCGACATCTGCGGATTTGCAGGTAACACCACTGAAACCCTCTGCGCACGTTGGGCAACACTCGGTGCATTCTACCCCTTCATGAGAAACCACGCCGGAGACACATCAATTGATCAGGAATACTACCGTTGGCCATTAACCACAGCAGCAGCCAAGAACGCAATCGCCGTACGCTACCGACTATTAGACTATTTCTACACTGCCTTCCATCGTCAGACCACCACCGGAGCGCCCAGTCTGAACCCATTGTGGTTCCACTACCCATCCGACTCCAATACCTTCGCCATCGAGCATCAGTTCTTTTACGGCGACGCGATCCTCGTTTCGCCTGTCTTGGAAGAGAACTCGACATCCGTGTCCATTTACCTGCCCAACGAAGTCTTCTATGACTACTGGACTAGCGAGCGTATCCAAGGAAACGGCAGTTACATGAACTTGACCGACGTAGGTTTCGATACCATCCCACTGCACATTCGTGGCGGATCCATCTTGCCACTTCGCGCTGAATCCGCAAACACAACGACAGAGTTGAGGAAGAAGGACTTCGTCTTATGGGTCGCACCGAATGCTACTAATCAAGCTACCGGCTCTTTGTACCTCGATGATGGCGATAGTATTGAACAACCGTCCACATCGTCCATCACCTTTTCGTACGACAACGGCGCGTTCAGCATGAGCGGTGACTTTGGATACGAGACTGATGTTGTTGTGAGGAACATTACTATTCTGGGTAGCGGACAGAGCGTTCAGGGTCCCGTTGCGCTGAATGGGAGCTTCGAGCACGATTTCGGCATGGGAGCAGGCATGCCAGAGTTCCAAGGTAAGGCGCGGAGGAGGGGTCTTGGTGCTGGTGCGGCGTGGGGTGCTGGTATGGGTTTGGCAAGTGTGCTGTTGAACTTGTAAATGTAATGTCATGTAGTAGTTGGTGAAACTGGAAGTAGACAACAAGCGACCAGCGCGTCCAACATGTCCGTACACAAATTCCTGAAGAAGAAAAGCCCGCCAGCAGGCTCTCCCCTCAACACCTCTCCTCACCACGTCTTCTCCAAAGGACTCCTTCTCGCTTTCTTCTTCTCTGCCTGCACCCTCATCTGCTCGGGGCTCTTAACCCACCTCTGCACAGGCACTAAAAACCTTCTACCCAACTGTCCCGCAGGACCAATATCCGTCAACAGCCGTATTCTCTCCCTTATTCCAAAACTCCAATTTCCTCTCTCTTTATCCATACTCGTCTTCTTCTTTTCAAGAACTCGCTTCAACTGCAGGCGCTTCCTACAAAGCTTCTTCCCGCTTGCGATGACTTGCCTCCTGGTTGAGGTCTTTTTGGTAAGAATGCCGGTCTCGGCGATGATTGGTTTCGGTCTTTCAACCGGTGCTGATTTGGTGCCAGTTCGGCTTCGCGTACGCATTGCTGGTGGGCCGTTGATTTGTAGGTCTAGTTTGCGCCTTGCGCGGCGGATGCGAGCCATTGTGTGGATGCACAGTTTGGTGTAGTGCTCCATGCTGAAGGTAGATCGGCTACTGTTAGGTAGTATGGAGGTGGGTGATCGGGGTGCGGCAATGTTGTCTTGAATTTTGGGGAGAGAAATATGTGAGGATGGAGAGGGTTGCAGGTGTCTGAGGTAGAATTTTGAGGGGGAGTGGGCGAGTTTATGAGGTATTGGAGGATGACGAGATTGAGAAGAGAATTGCTAGAATAGAGGATTACAATAGGTTTGGAAGAGACAATGGGGTTGTGAGGATTGAGATCGTTGCTATTGTATTGGTAATATGTGAAGTGAAAGTGAAAGTAAAATTGTTCTGGTCATTTCGACTTTCTATGTTGACGCATACATAGTCTCATCTATCCAAGGACGAGGCGGACATGTCTTCACCCACTGCCGATGTAGCTTTCTTGTACGCGTGACCTTAGCCCAGTAGTCGTCCCAGTATACTGAGTACGCTGTACGATTATCACGCGGTACATAGTATCTGTGACCATAAGTTTTCATCTCCTGGTGCCTGCGAATGCAGAAGCGCAAATTGGCGATATCTGCGGCCGCCTCTTTGCTCACATTCACCCATGACTTATCTGGCTGTGCGTCTGACTTTGATCGCCGTTCCTGAGACTGCAGGTGATCGTTCAGTGGGATAACGTCGAATGCGCACCCAGCCCATGGGCCGTCTTCGAAGCTCAGGTATCGTTTCGGAGAGTCTATTTGCTCAAAGTGCGGCATAGTGTTTGGCGCACTGCATGTCAGAACCAGAAAGATGTTGGCCAGAGTTAGTGGCTGATGGTTCTCCGGTTCTGAGAGTTTTTCATCCTTCGAGCTATTTTTCATCTGTCGTGTCAGGGTTTTGCAGAATCGCCTCGCTGTGGAAAGAAGTGGCTCCTGAGATTTGGGCGGAGGTCCCCAGTCTAGTGCCGGACAGTCTGGCTTTTGCAATTGATCCGAGCGCACGTATTGTCTGGTCGTGAGATTGCGAAGCACCCATTCTCTCTCCGTAATACGCAAATCGATTCGGCTAAGATCTCGCTGGATCTTGTCTCGGTCCTCCGGTCTCGTCTCCGTCACATACTTCGATATTTTGAATACACGCTCACTCGAATGTCCAAGAACAGGATGATTGAGGAGACTACGCCATTTCGCGTCTGGATAGATGTTGAAATTTTCCCACTTCCAATCACAAATCGAATACTGTGACCTAAGGATCTGAAGCTCACTGCTCAATAACGTAGTATCTTTATTACCATAGTTCTGCATCTGCTCAGCAGTGAGCTTCGAGTACTCTGAATGGAAGCCAACTTTTCTGCCTGCCCAGTGATTTTTCTGATAATCTCGATGAAGGCGTTCCAGGACGAGTGGCCATAGGCGAGCAGACGAGAGTCCTAACGCGATGAAGTCCTCCCGGGCATGTTTTTCAGCTTTGAGGTGCTTGAGGTAGACAATGCGGCGGAGATCCCCAGTGCTGATTTGTTCGTGAAGCAAAACATATTCGAAGATTTCATCAATGATCTCGTTCGGAAGGCGTTCGAAGAGGTCTCCATGGGGAGGATGGAAGTTTTGAACACGTCCCACATCTTGTACAGGTTTTACAAACGTTTCGTAAAACCAGGCTTCGTCCTTCCGCTCGAAGAGCTGAGAGGTCCAGCAATCGTCTAGGGGCATTTGGCATTGATTGAGTTCCGGGCAGATAAGCCTGTAAGTAGAGGGAAATCCGTCCGGCCTAAGCCTATCACCTGAACGCATGATGATCCCGCCTATGTGCTTGTCTTTACGTTGCCAGCGTCAGGAGAAGTGACAAGAGGTGCAGAGTGGGGGTTGAGAGATCACGGCTGCCCTTTGATCATGGATTGCAGCGCCACAGCCAAGATTCCATCCGAAGTGGAAGGAACAGCCTAAATATCCGTCAAAAAGGCAATATCAGCCGACGCAAGAAATCCGCCTAGTTTGGCATACGAAGCTAGAGGAAATTGTTGTCGTTGCAGTCTCGAGTTGGATTGGACTAGTGATAGACTCTCAACCAGCCTCATCATAGAGTATCGCATTGCGGGCTCGCTGCTTTGCGGAAAACCTCTTCGGAAACCTCACTACTGTTGTAGTTGAATGGTTGCGTGTTCAGTCAAAAGAACGGCGCCCTTTTACTGGCTGGGCTCCATGAACGGATAGGTAGTCTCGTAGTGATGGTCCACACATTCACAACAGCGTTTGAGCTTTAATTGATGCTTGATGATTCAATGCGACAAACAAGTACAAATACCTTATAGGTGCTGTCAGCTTGCCCTATACCCATGAACCTGCAAAAGTGTTGTCATCAAAGACCCACTACACTCAAACTTCCCGCTCACCAATAACACAAGATATTCAAAGCCAGGAATTTCAGCCGCAAAATCACCACGTTGTCTTCCAACATGGCCGCCAACGTGGTGCGGACCTCAAAGTCTCAGCTCGAGGACTTCCTCCATCGAATCAACCACGTCGGCCTTCATGTGGCCGAATCTAGTGCTAACTGTGGAGGCAACTGGGAGGTCGTAGACGAAGAGGAAATCCAAGACGAGCAGGACAAGAACGAGTGGATTCTTATCGGCAAGACGGAGACTGAGAAGCAGGAGGAACAGGAACGCAAGGCCAAGGAGCGCATGAAAAAGCGTGCGAAGCGCATCTCCCAGCACTGAGGTCTGGGAGAGGGCTAGGTTGCTAAAACTCTTTTGCAACGTCCACGATGCCTGCAGCGTACTGCTTCCACGAAAATAGGTTACTAATTCAACTTCTGGAGATTGTGAGCAAGTTTGCAATTGGAACGGAATTCACGGAAAAGCATGCTGGGTTCAGGATTGGGTATCTTCATTCGGTAGATTGCGCAATATATACTCTCGCACTTTTGTGAACGACCGAATCGCAATCGGAATTCTCCTCCATCTCATGGTATCTGCTCACCGTATTCGTATACGCGCGTCGCGACGTCTTCTCCGCCCGAAGCATGTGTTTGGGGTGCAGTGTGGTGTGATGGTCAAGTGTCGACGTTCATTTCTTGCCCTTCTTCTTCTTCTTGCCTCCTGCACCTGCACCAGCCTTCGCATCCGTCGGCACGCCGCCCATCTTTACGTCTCCGCTTTCATCAACCTGTGGTGTAGATATGCCCTCGGCGCCAGTCGGCACGCTCAGATCCTCCGTGGTTTCCGGCAGCGCTGCCATGTGCCTTCCCAACCTCCCCAGATTCCCGATCAGCCGTCCGACTTCTGCTCCCTTGTTTGTCTCATATCGCAAACATGTCCCCGACTCCGGATCGTACGTCTTCAGCGTAAAGAAGACGGTAACCTCTTCGGGATTGTGCGATTGCGGCGGTGGTGAAGATGAGCGTGTTGTGTCTGCGGGTCTTGAAGCTCTCTTCTCTTCGTTCTTTTGGCGCTTCTTTATCTTGGAGCATGTGGGTTTGAGAACCGAGTATTTGGACGTGATTCGTGTCTAGTAGCTCGATTAGATGGCGGGTCGCGTGCGTGGACACATGCTTGGCATACGGATGTCGGTCGCGCTTTAAGCAGGAGCGACGACTGCTCGTACCACTCCGCGCTGGTCTCGAAGTATGGCATCGTGAAGGCGTGATGTCTGGGGTAGAGGGTGAATGTGAGGCATGGTCGGTGGGTTCGAAATGGGGGCAACTTTTGGCGGGGTCACTCGGAGGAACGTCGGTCCAGACCAGGATCGCGACTCTACCTACTGTAGATGCCACGAAATAGTACCTGCAGCAGAAAAGGGCTGATGCGAACATTCACCCATCAGGCAACAGCAGCTGTAACAGCAATTTTCGTGGTTGAGCAATCCCTCGAACCTTCCATCACGACCAAGCTAGTGCCTGACTCAATGCTCAAAGATCCCACCCCAGGAATCCAAAGTCAATTAATTCCCAATCCGACGTCGACCCAGAAAACCATCTCTGCGGGCACTTGCACTCAACTGTCCGCTAACTTATTTGCCGGCTTCTACGTGAGTGTGTCGAAGGAGAAGAATACTGCGAATACCTCTACGGCGCGCTTTAGTGCACATTATCGGGCCAGGCAGATTTGTTACAAATTACAGCTGCATCCGGTGGTAGTTACGGCATCATGGCGGCCTCTATGATCCAGGACCTCAGTAACATGGAGCTGGAAAAGCAGGCGGATGGCGAGAAAATACCCACCCCTAGGGCTGAGCTGGAAACTACCATCCAAGGACTAGTGGCGCGTGGTAACCATCTCAATCATGAGGTAGAAACCTACATTGCGGCAGTCCTTGAGAAACAAAAGGTTGGAAAAGTCTACAATCCCGTCGAGTACGTCAAGTTGTAATGCTACAAGATAGCCTGATTCCCCAGCCTTTGCAGAACTTTCATCAGTAAGCTTAGCCGCACAAGTTTCAACAGGAGTATCCAATTAGCACCTAGGTTTCACGACTTACTATAGCAGATACCGAAATCTCCGCAATGACATGCGCAATGAGCTAGCTTTCCTGAAGAAGCTCGCAGGGTCCAACATGGATGAGGAGAAGGCGCGCCATTACATTGTGTCGTCGAATCTTCTCTACTATGAAGCACTATGGGGTGCAGCAAAGCGTTCAGCAGGGCTCCAAAGCTTCCGCAAATACTTCTCCTGGGACCGACATAAAGCTCCAGCGGGCAAGAATACCACAAAAGGGGTCAGACTAGCGAAAGGAAGTCAAGGCAAGAACAAAACCTCTGCGCTCGTCGACATTGTTGCGGAAGAGGGTGCAGAATGGACACGAGTCTCCACCGTGTCCGAAAAGAGAATCCTCTTCGACCTCGCAAAGTTGGGCTGGGTGAACGACTCAGACTCGGACGAAGATGAAGACACGCCTGCCAGCCTTGAAGACGACGATGACGACGATGACCAAATCGACGTTGTGCGAAACGCTCGCGAGCTTGCACGAGCTGCACGCGCAAACCCCATCCGCGGCCGGCCACCCAAGGTGCATTTCGTCCTCACTCGAATCTCTGTGGGAAAAACTCCAGCTATCGATATGATCATCAACAAGATCCGCGCTACAGGTGCGATAGTACAGTGTGGTGAAGACATCCCACCTGCACTCTCGATAGGTGCCGTCCTACCGCGTCTACTCATCGATCCATCGCGGTCTCTGAGCGATACGCTGAACATTGACTGTACCATTTTACTCGCGCTCATCTCTGATATCTCTCACAAGCCTTGCCTGATACTTGACTGGTATCCAGGAGAGGTGCGCGCCCAAATCGAGGAAGAAGCTGAAGAGCATCTGTTACCAACACATCTCTATCCTGCTATCGGTGCACATCCCATGGTGTGCACACGCGAAGCTGCTGAACAGATGAATCTCATAGTACAGACTCTGGCGACTGATACAGAAAAGCTAAGAGCGGATCTACTGCTCGGGCAGGGTGATTGTGCATCGTCGTCGTCGAAAGAACTTGTTGAAGAATGGGTATGTGTTCTCGCAACATTCTGCAATGAGCTCAGGAAGAGCCCATGGTGGCGAGAACCCTAGTATCACCTTGTATTGCAATGCTAACGTGGCTATCTAGGCATTGTATTCAGACCACAAAGTACCTGACGGCTTTGCACTCCCAATCACCGTCAAATCCTTCAACGTAGACACCATTACCGACACCCTCCCCACAGTGGCGACCACTATCGCTGCCGAACTAGGCCACCTCAACAAATCCATCTTCCTGTATGGCTGGGCCGAGAGCCTCACAACGCTGAGCGCCAATCGTGGTCGAGCGAAACAGATTGAGAACATCATCAACGAGCACGGTTTGAAGGACGGCGAGGCTGGACCACATATCTGGCTCTGCGGTGAGTCGCGAAGCTTGATTGCAAAGCATGGGAGACGGAAGTAAAGTATTGTCTGAGTAAGAGCATGAGCGACACGTACTTTCCGTAAGCCGAGGCCTAGAGTGGGGTCGCCTAGAGACATACATCAATAGCAGCTGGGGTCGAGGGATGTTGACTAGGGAGCTCGAGTCTCAATGGTAGTTCTTCATGTTTGCGTTACTTCTCATTCGGGGATATCTTTTCATATGGGTCCCACATAGATTGTAGTCTTATGTGTAACTCAATGGGTTGTCTATTTGGCGTCATTATGGCCTGTATTAGTGGACCCCTATGAGCGTGGTGAAATATCATTCGATGGGTGGGGTGTCTGGCCAAGTACAATACTCAACTCACGGAGTCGCAAAAGGTACACACGCGCATCGAAAATCGGTTTGCACAAACCGACTCAGGGAAGTTCCTCTAGTTGATATCCAGCTGGCATTGTTTGTGCCATGGTTCGCTTCCACTAGCACTTGCGGCGCGTGAATAGACTTGTAGATCCAAGAAGTTGCTGAGGAATCGGACTTATATAGGTACTAGAGAATTTGCGTAAGAGGCATCGCCCTGAGACTGTACACCTCTCTCTATTCGAAATGTAATAGGGAAGAACAGTAAGGTCACAAGAGGAATAAATCCTTGCTCCTAGACTTTCATACCACCCGCAAAATATGTAGCATGCGTCATATACGTGACAGAAGAACCACGTCGTCCTCCCACCTCTTAAATCCATCCTGCACTCTCCTACACGGCCCATATATTCCGAGGTGAGAAACGTTGGTTGCCCAGTCATGATGCTGCGCAGAGTGAATCATCATGCTTTGTTATTTTGTAACCATCGTGGATAGTGCGTTATAATCTTCCCACTAATAGTCGTCTTGGAATGATGCAGACATCCTCCGTACACTCCTGAACTCAGACTTTTAGTAAACCACTGCTAATACACGAGCTGCCTGTTTGCCAAGCATATGCCCCTTACTTCACTCTAGCTCAAGGACAGGTACATGAGGTTGAGTATACTACTTACTCGTAGTGCGCAGCGTGTAAAAGACATTGTTGAAGTCAAATTTAATAGCATGAAGAAATGCACAAGTCGTAAAGATGACG
Source organism: Alternaria gansuensis (assembly GCA_009289805.1). Taxonomy (NCBI): domain Eukaryota; kingdom Fungi; phylum Ascomycota; class Dothideomycetes; order Pleosporales; family Pleosporaceae; genus Alternaria; species Alternaria gansuensis. The sequence goes on along the minus strand of WBOK01000496.1, from coordinate 13,290 downwards.
CGTTGAACATTAGCAGCACCAATTTGCCGTTCCATTACAACCGACAAATTTATAATACACGGCATACAGAGCCACGCATTTCTTTTAAGCATGACAGAAATTTGTTTTTTTCTTCTCTTTGATACCCAACACATCACGATAAGATCAACTAAGCTCGGAAGACAAACATCCTTACCTGTTAACCTTACCTTGACATCTTGCACTGCTGGAAAAAAACTCGTGCTTATAACTTACATTATACCTACCCAGCAAAAACCACACAGCGCAATGGAAGCCCGAAAAAAGAATAGAAGCTAATAAAACATGCGGAAGAAAGTTCACCTTGCCCTACTCATCAGAGAGATCCCATCCTGGCCTACCAAACATGTGTGAACCCGGCGTGATAAACGTCGTAACTGTGGCGGACTGCAATGTGCTGTACCTTTGCTTTACCAATGAGTCGAGTTTCGAAGAGCGAAATGCATGCCGACGAAGGACAAAGCGACGACCGGTCGAAAGCCTAGAGGTAACATACTGATGACCCTTACCATCTTGACCTGTATCGCTGTGTTGTATGGTCGAATGTCATGTCGCTGAACAAACTCGATCTTACCCTCAATGGCGAGAACGGGTCTAAGGCGAAGAAAAGGGAGGTAACCTTTGACAAACCCTTGCAGAAGATACCTCAACCAGCGAGTAGGCTCAGTATCTGCGGCGCTGTCTTGGATCGTCGTAGCTGTCGCCTTCGTAGCCGCGCTTCCTTGAGCCGTCGTCTCGGCCTCCACCGCCGTAACCACCACCGTCGCGGTCGCGGTATCGATCTCTGCTGCCGAGCGGTTCGTTGTTAGCACCGCTGGATCCTCGGTCGTTGAAGCCACCGCCGCGTCGGTCTTCGTAACGTCCCCCGCCTCCACCTCGGTCGCCTCCGAATCCACCACCACCTCCTCCTCGATCGCCGCCAAAACCACCGCCTCGTGGGCCGCGAGGTCCTGCTGGGGCGCCATCGGGAGGTCCGTAGCCATTGGACTGGTAGCCGATACCTCCGCGACCACCACCAAAGTCGCCTCGACCGCGGCCTCCGCCCCCGAATCCGCCTCGGAAACCTCCTCGATCAGCGCCGAAGCCGCCACGGCCACCACCTCGTCCGCCGAAGCCACCAGCGAAGCCGCCTCCACGGGCTCCAAAGCCTCCAGGGCCAGCTGGGGGTCCTCCGAACTGACTACCTCCACTTGGTCCGCGAGCAGACGGAGCCTTGGTGTAGCCTCGTCCACCGAGACCACCACCAAAGCGACGAGGGCGCCATCCAGAGACAGTGCGGCCGCGCTCGACATCGACAAGTACGCGTCGATCCTTGATCTTGATACCGTCTGTCTCTTTGTACGCAGCCTTCATGTCCTTTTCGCGCTCGAACACGATGAAAGCGTAACCGCGCATTTTCTTCTTAAGTGGCGCTTCGGCTGGCTGGGTGAGGTCTTCAACAATGCGGATGCGTTCGATGGGACCGTAGCGGCCGAATTCGCGCTCGAGGTCGTCGGTGGTGACGCCATAGGATAGGCGAGAAACGAAGAGTGTCTTGAAAGCGTCGCCCTGAACTTTGGGATCTTCGGAAGGTTTGTCTATATAATGTTAGCATGTAATACGTACAGGTGTTGGGTTGCGCGAATGATGTGAATGTGGGCGCGTGGTGGTGTCGTACAGTTTTTGACCCCTTCCGTCAGCAGCCACTCCTGTTTCTCCTTCTTTTCGAGCTTCTTGCGATCGCGCTTCTGCAGCCAGCTGTCGGTCGGCACGTAGCCGTCATTATCCTTGTACTCCTTCAAGGCCTCGAGGTACTGGCCAACGCCACCAATCTTGGGCGTGCAGCGCTTCTCGGGCGCGTGGTCGGCAGGTTCAACCCATCGCAGCGGCGGCCGTGGGGCGAACAGGTTCAACAGCATCGGGGGGAGTAGATGCGTCATACTGGTGGCTTCTGTTCTGGAATGCGCTCCAGACAGCGATGTGGAATAGTTGGAATGGGGAAAGGGTGGAGGGAGTGACGATGAAGGTCGCTGTTTGGGGGGATTCGCTTTCGAGGAAGCTGCGACGCCGAGTTCGCACTAGCGCCCAAACCTAGGCCACAACCACCGCTGCACGTGAGATGACGGCCAAACTTTTGGACTGTGAGATTGGTGAAAGCACCGCCGTTACTACCGCAATTGCACGCCAACATGCCTCTCTCGGCTATCAAGACGGTCGCAAAGGCTCAAGTATGTTCTTGCGCACTCAGTTGCCCCGGCATACGCCACTCTCGATGCTGATCATCGCCACAGAACGGCGTGGGAGCCTTTGTTCTTCCGTGCAAGTCGCTCACCTTCCACTACTGCAACTGGTGGGGGTCCTCCCGGGGCATGAACGCATTCCTCAAGGCCTCTCTTCCCGCATTCGCAAAGCGCAACCCTCAGGTCGAAATCTCCGTCAGCCCACGGCCCCGCCACCACCCCGTAATCATCGCAAACTACATCAACGGCGCTCAACGGTCAATATGTGTGAAGAACCTGCAGAACGAGGGTGTGAGAGACAAGGCCGAGATGTTGAGGAACAGCACAGGGGAGAAGAACAGGAGACTGGATGGACGACCAGTGAAGAGTCTGAACGAGAGCGTCAGGGGCATATGGAGTCCGTTCCACGGAAGCAAGATCAAGATATGAGAATTGGAGAGTGGAGGAACACGAACATCATAGGCAAATGGAGATCCAACGAATACCATAGCACCGGCGTTGCAGGATCCGAGATGGTTCAGGCACGCTCAAGGAGACGACATGAGCTACATATACTGGTTCGAATATACACAACAATTGTATAAACAATGTATCAAATACGCAGACATGACGCATCTTTTGGAACCAACAAGATTGATCATCGCAGACATTCATTATGCCGACTCTACATGGTTTCTAGCCAAGTCAAATTTGTCATAACATCATGCTCATTCGCTCCCGAGGCACGCTCAAATCATCTATAGACGAGCATCACTTTGACGAATTCATGCCTGGTTGCTGTTGATGATGTCCACGAACGCAGGCTTCAAGCTAGCACCACCGACGAGGAAACCGTCAATGTCGGCCTGCTTGGCGAGTTCCTTGCAGTTCTTCTCAGAGACACTGCCACCGTACAGAATACGGGTCTTCTCGGCAGCCTCAGCCGAGATCTCCTTCTTGAGCCACTCGCGGAGAGCGGCGTGGACCTCTTGTGCTTGCTCGGTGGTTGCGACCTTGCCGGTGCCAATAGCCCTGTTGTACGTTAGTGACTATGGAAGAGATTGAACATTGAAAGACTAGACGCACCAGATGGGCTCGTAGGCAACGACAATCTTGCTCCAGTCTTTGACCTTGTCCGCGACAGCCTTGAGCTGCTTGGTGACAACGTTGACGGTCTCGCCCGCTTCACGCTGCTCGAGGCTCTCGCCGCAGCACAGAATCACACCGAGACCGCTGTCGATGGCGGCCTTTGTCTTGCTGGCAACAAAGTCATCGCTCTCTTGTAGGATCTGGCGACGCTCCGAGTGACCAAGGATAGCCCAAGTGATGCCGCTGTCCTTGAGTTGTTCAGCCGAGATCTCACCGGTGAAGGCTCCGTTGGGCTTGTCGAAGATGTTTTGCGCCGCCACCTCAATGCCCTTGCGGAGATGTTCGCGTGTGAGGAGGAGGTAGAGGGCTGGTGGTGCGATGACGACCTCTGGTTTTGTTGTTAGTCTTTTGTCTTTTTGTGTCGCTAAAAACCCCTTCCGACGTACCTGTGTTCTGGTCGAGTTTGGCCTTGTTGAGGTTCTCAACGATCTCGGTGATGGACTTTATCGTTCCATTCCTTCAGAAAGTCAGCTTCTTCCTGTTGTTGTGAAGGCACTGACAGCTTGGGTGGTTACGAACATTTTGAAGTTACCTTTTAGGTTTTCTAGGTCAGTATATGTCTTACTTGTGTACTGTGCCATTGCTTACCTCCGACGAAGAATTGGCGACCCATTTTGGCGGTTGGATGTGTAGGTTTAGACTAGGAAGGTGATGTAAAGGGGTATCAAAAGTGGTCGATTGGACTTGGGATTGTGAAGATGGAGTGTTGCTGAGCTCGAGCTACAAGAGTTGTTAGAGCTTGGTGGGGTTACGCGGGGCTAAATGACGTCTGAGGACTGTCTGAGCTGTAAGAGAGCATCCGGCAAAAAAAAACCAGTGGAGATGGCGACCCAATAGGAGTTATCTTCGTCTAACGGGCAAGTATCGCGACGTTGCATTATTCATCTGGAGCAGCTTGCTGCCGGGCAGATACGGAAGCCATGCATCCATACCTTCGGTTGCATGCTCCAACTTGCTACGTTTGGAAAAAGACCAGTAACAATGCCATCGTTGCCGGCTGCTTCCTGGTTTCGACGGGATGAAGCGACGATGAAGGAGTGGGGTCACTAACAGTGATCGGCCCCGCATGCTATTGCTCCTTCCCCTAGGGAGCTTTCAGCCTCATGGCCGACCACTCAGAACTACGTCTACGCCACGACAATGTCCGAAGCCACAGCATCGCCCGACCAACAAGAACCTCCGCCCGTCCACGGCGTCTCCGTAACACCACTGATTCAATGCTCCCATTGGCACTCTCCACTCGACATCATCGCCATCAAGCATTTCTGCTGCCAGAAGTTCTACGCGTGCATCAGCTGTCACGATGCCGGCGAATCTCACAAGTCCGATGTCTGGCCTTGTACAAAAAGAAATGAGAGTGTGGTGCTTTGCGGACAGTGCAAGCATGTTCTGACTGTTACCGAGTACATGGAGAGCGGAAGCAAGTGTACGCAATGCAAAAGCGCATTCAATCCTGGTTGTAAGAATCATTGGGAACTTTATTTTGAGGTTGAAGAGAAGCCATCAATCGCAATGCATACCCCCTAATTCCCTTATTTCCCCAACGTCAAAAACAACCTATCGCCAATATCACCCAACCCAGGCTTAATCATGCCCTTCTCATCAACCCCTTTATCACATCCACCCACCCAGACCTCAACGCCCTCTTCCCACTCCCCGCACGCCTTCTGCAGCCCCTCCTCGGTAGCCAGGATAGCAACCACAAGGATCCTCTTCACACCCCAATCCTTCAGCGTATCAATCGCCGCCTGGGCCGTAGCGCCCGTTGCAATGATGGGGTCCACAACAATGGCCAACTCTGGCTGAAGTTTATCTGAGCCGGATGTGTGGGGCGTGTGGTAGGGGAGGTTGTTGTAGTATTCTACGGGCTGTAAGGTGGATTTCTCGCGGTAGAGGCCGAGGTGGTGGATAGGGACGGGCGTGGGGAGGAGGGAGGAGATGGCGGGGACCATGGAGAGGCCGGAGCGGAGAATGGGGACGAGGGATATGGAGGATGGTGAGGGGGAGGTGGTGGTTGTGGTGTATTCGTAGCCGAGGGGGGATTTGTCCTGTGGGTAAGGGGTTAGCATTACTTTTTGCGACTGTTGGGCGGGAGATTGCTATAAGGCTGCAGGGATCTGGCAATCCTGCTATACAAGTGTGTCGCGGAATACCCTCCCCCCTGCTTTGCCGTGTGACGAGGTAAATATACATGTGATGGGACGGACGTACGGTGCCTGCCTGTTGTGCCTTTAAGCCTGCGGCCAGAGCTTCATAGCCGACCATGAGGGCCAGTTCATGGACCAGCGTTTGCGCATCTTTGGATCCTGTGCTCGCCGATCGTAGCTGTGAGAGCTTCGCCTGGAGACATGGGTGTGTTGATACGTGAGCGTTCTTGGGGAGGTTGATGTTGGACATGTTGGATTCGCAGTTTAGTTGAGTTCCCAGAGAGATGTGGATTTGCAAGTCTTGGTATCCTGAGATTTATAGCCGCTGGTTCTACTTCACTTGCCTGTACATTCAAGAAGGGGTGTGAGACAAGCGCGTGGTACGTCTAGCCTACCCACATGCCGGCGATAACAGAGGCCACACGGCGCCGGGCAGCTCCGCCGCCTGAATCCTTGTCACGCCTCGGCTACTGCGTGGCGCTGGACCAGGGTCCCATGCGCCAACCGGAGAAAATGGCATCGCGTGCAGCCATTCGTCCCAGCGCATATCGTTTGCAGAAGCAAAGGGTTACTTGAGATTTGACCTTTTCTTATTTGGCGCATGAGGGAGGGAAGGGGAGGCAGAAGGCTATATGCGTGTGCTGTGTCCTCTCCGGGGACTGCCACTTTCTTCTCATCACACCATAGAAAGGAGCATGTTGCTGTGCTTCAAGTTACACACGGCGTCTTGAGCTGAGGACAATACAGACAAAGTCGGCACCCGCACGTCATTGCACCCACGGGACGGCAGCAGCAGCTATGGCCCACTCTGCAGTCGACCAAGAAGACATCTCCACGAAACGCGAGTCACACTTCAACAACCAGCGCTCGTCGCTGCCTTCTTCTACTCTCTCAGTAGAGTCGTCGTACCGCCCGCAGCCGCGATGCCGAACACGCAGCGACCTGCGCCGACTGCACGAATTCAACCTCAACTTGGAAAAAGTCGACTCGGAGTGCTCCGACAGCGACCCTCTACCTTCTCCTACGTCGACAGCTTCGCCTGCGCCCAATATACCGTATACCTCGCGACAAGGCGAAAGATCGTATAGCAGTGTGAAGCGTCGGGACAGACACTCTGGAAAGCACAGTTCGCTGAGCACAGTCTCGTCGCGAGCTGGACATGGAAAACAAGGCGAAGACCTCGTAGCACCAGCATCCTGGCTCCATCACTACAGCGAAAACGCGCAGTCGCCCAATCACCAACGATCCCTGCGCACCACAAGAACGCGGGACCAGAGTAGACAGCCACCGACACCGACGGACAACGGGACTAGATCTGCATCTCAAACACGGCAGCAACGAACGAGAAGGCCCTCTTTCCCGCTAGGACGAGTAGCGCCCACGGCTGCATCAGGGTCCCAACAGGACATTACCGCCTTACCCAGCATGTCGCCTGTCCATGAAGATGGCGGTTATCTTGACCAGAACCACGACCCACACGCAGAGTACTACTTGCGCTCCAAGCGCTCCCCCAGCGCCCAAAAAGCATCAAGATTAGCCACAGAACTCTACACCGTCTCCTACCTCATCTTCTTCTCAATATGGGGCACGCTAGCTCGTCTCGGTCTGCAAGCACTCGCCTTCTACCCCGGCGCACCAGTCGTCTTCTCCGAGCTCTGGGCCAACGTCGCAGGCACCTTCATCATGGGCTTCCTATCCACAGACGGGCGTCTTTTCGCCGCAGAATGGGGTCAGCACCAAGGTGGTAGCAGTGTGGAAAAACAAGCAGAACCAACTGACTATCCCACTGAACACCCCCACGATAAACTCCGTCACGGAAAAGTCAAGAAGACAATACCCATGTACATTGGCCTCGCAACAGGCTTCTGCGGCTCCTTTACCAGTTTCTCAAGTTTTGCGCGCGACACCTTCCTCGCACTATCCAACGACCTCAAAAGTCCAGTACATCATCCTTACTCCGCAAACGCGCCCGTGCCATCTCCCTCCAGCACAGTCCAGCGGAACGGCGGATACAGCGTCATGGCCACCCTCGCCGCTATCATAATAACAATCTCAACATGTTACTGCGCACTACACATGGGCGCCCACCTCGCCCTCGCTCTAGACCGCACAACACCCACCCTCCCCTTCCGCCTCACCCGCCGATTCCTCGACCCCGTCTTCATCGTGCTGGGTTGGGGCGTTTGGTTTGGCGCAATCATAATGGTGTGTCTCCCGCCCCATTTCGCCTGGAGATCACAAGCCCTCTTTGCCTGCGTCTTTGCTCCTGCTGGTTGTTTACTACGCCACTACATCTCCCTGTTCCTCAACCCCATCACTCCTTCCTTCCCCTTGGGCACTTTTACCGTTAATATCTTCGGTACTGCCGTGTTGGGCATGGCGTATGATTTGCAACACGTGACCCTGAGTAGCACGGGACGTGTTGGAGGCAGTGTAGTTGGCTGCGCCGTTCTTCAGGGCATCCAGGATGGGTTTTGTGGGTGTCTGACTACGGTCAGTACGTGGATTGCTGAGATTGATGCGTTGAAGAGGAGGGCTGCGTATGTTTATGGAGTCGTGAGTGTGGGGGTAGGGGCGGGGTTGTTGGTTGCTGTTATGGGGAGTGTGAGGTGGACGATTGGGTGGGAGGAGATTCTTTGTGTGACGTGATGTAATGTTTTTTTTTATTACGGATAAGGGAGGAATTCGCATTTCACACGCCAGGCCTAGCATGGATATACCAAAGGCCGACAGGACGATATTGAGGATCTAATGGCACAGCATTTAATGTATGATACGACAACGGAGGATAGAATGGTTGGCATTTACACCACACCAACGTACAGCAACGATATACCCAAGATAGAATGAACTTTTACTCGCATTTTACCTCATACACTCCTGCCTCCGCCTCCTCTCTCCTCATCCTTTTCCCTCCATGTGCGATGTCAACAATCTCTCTTGCCCATCCACGACTGTCCCCACATCCTCTCTAACCCACCTCCCCACCCCAACCCTCATCCACTTCCGCCTCTCCCTCTTTAGATAATGTTCCACAACCTCAGCAACCTCCAGAGCCAACTGTTTCGAATAACAATCTCCACTCACAATCTCATTCATCTCCGCTCATCCCTCCTGTCTCTCTTCATCTTCCCCGCTCTTCCTAAACGCCTCCATATCAGCAAGCGCCTTATACCCCAATCGCCACTCGAACCAGAAATCGCTCGACTGCGCTTTCCGCCTCTTGCTCCCATTACCAAGGAGGTCGTTTTCCGGACCGGGCGCAAGCTGGAACGTGATTTTCTTGATGGAAGGCATTTTGTGGATTTGGCGCACGATGCTTGTTGTGGTTGAGGCTAGGGGGAAGACGGCTATGAAGGTCAGGGAGGTCAAGTTACGACATGATTCTGGGTTCTTGCTCAGGCGATGCAGGGTAAATTCGAGGATTTCCGGTGCGTTCTTGAGATGGAATTCATATGTGCTGTATGCGGTGATGGAGGAGCCTTCGTTGTAGCCGATATGGTGCCAGGGTCGTTGGTGGATGAGAGCGGAGCCAGACATTGGGAGATCGCTTTCCGCCTGCTCGACAGGTGGGGGTTCTTTTTGTAGAAGCTCAATGTAGTGCATTTTCATTTCAAAGGCCCACGCATCGGTGCTGCTGCCCATGGCCGAACCTAGTAGTGCAGCCATGGTCTCTGGTGGTGCAGCGATAACGACACGCATGGGCTCCAGACACGAGAATATCTGCGTCCACATTTCGGAGACTGAGCGCTTTAACGCCCTTTGAGCGGCGGACACATGGCGTGAGTTGTATTTCTTGTTTGTGTTCACTACCACGCTCTTGATGTGCCGTTTCAGCTTATTCTCCGTGACGAACCGCGCAAAGTTGTTGAACCACCTGGAAAGATGCGGTAGCCACACAGTGCCTGGTGTTGACTTTAGAAACTCGTCTTCGTCTTGAATGCGACACAATTGGATGAGTACGTCGTCCATGGCTGGCTCGAAAGCGGACCCAGACGTGCTTTTAAACTTGCTCCGCAGTTTTGTGTAGAGCGTGAATTCGTGGTTACTCAATCTGGATAGCTGTCCTTGCATACTATCAACGAGGCGTGCGTCTATGGGTACCCATTGTGATTCTGTGTCCATTGGTATGCGCGAGAATTCAAAGAGAATTGGAAGCACAACCTTTCTCCAGCGCCATGATACTTCGGACAGGGCTTTGAGAGGCCCAGGATTTGAGTAAGCGAGATCTGCGTTTGGCTCATGATTGAATTTCATGATTGACGGAGGTTGATCTACCAGGTATGAGGCGATTTGAGCCAGGAGCTCGTTTGGCAGCGACTGCATGATGAAGTACGGAGTTTATAGCTGTTGTATGTACTAATCACAGTACAGCTGTCAAGTATCAAAAGATGGTCGTAGCTGTTTCGTTGTAGTGGAAGTGATGCAGCTGAGGTGCAGTTGAAGGAAGATAGAGGGTCCGATATTGTGGGCCTCTGCGTACGTCATCCCGGATGTGACTAGACAGCAACAGCCTGGGAGAGGTCGCAGCCATTACCTTGGAATGATGAATAATACCTTTTATCCAAACCTAACAGGGTATTATCTATTCCTCAAAAGGTAGTACAAATTATCGCTGCTGTCTGTTTACATAGGCTTTCTCAGTCTAATACAAGGTTCTTAATGAACTTGCACGTAGGGCCTTTTCTTATTTATCATATTAACCTAGCTACACAGTGGTGAACCCTAAAACCCCGCTCTAACAGCCCCCTCCAACCACGCAACCCCCGCCATAACCCCATCAACAACCCTCATCCTCTCGCCCTCCTCCAACCCCAACTCCTCCACACAAGCCTCTCTAACCATCTCATCCATACCCGCCATACCCGCACATCCCAGACAAACCGCTCCAACCCTTCCCTTCCCCAACAACCTCTTAACAGCGTCCTTCATCCGTTTCCTCACCTCCTCAGCAGGCGCATCGTGTAAATCCGTCGCATCGAGTCCCGTTGTTTCTACCCCGGCGAAGCGCTTACTAGCTTCTGAGCCGGTGCCTAGAAAGGCTATTGTAGCGTCTGTTAAGATGGTTTCCCAGACTTTGCCTGTGCTTATTATGCCGAATTTCTCATCTGGGTGGATGGCTTGGAGGGAGGCGCCGACGCTGGCTTCGAAGATGCCAGTAACGGGTTTGCGCGCGTTTCTTATTGCGGGCTCTTGTTTAAGGAGGGAGACGAGGGGGTGTTGCGAGTAGCATGCGACGAGGAAAGCATCGTGGCGCTCGAGGTATTTTCGTAGAGCAGGGAGGCAGTGTTGGACTGAGTCTGCGGCGTCGTCTTCGTTGTTGATACTCTTGGGGCCCGAGGGGGCGGTGAAGTATTCGTACGCGGTCTGTTCTAGCTGTGGTTAGTTTCGCTGGGTGGGGCTGTGGTGGGCTGGTGATGTCTGACGTCTTTGAATTGTAGGGTGTTGACGAGGGGCTTTAGGCCGTTCGTCATTTGCTCCGTGGAGTTTGGGTTGATGACTAGGATGGACCGCATCTTGCTATAGCGTGGGTTGAAGCAGCTTCAATACTCGCCCGCTGCGTTTGCTTGTAGCAACCAGGCAACGCGGGTTACCCCGCCATGAAGTTGAACAGTGTGGCGCGTGATGGACTTGGGATGTGGAGCTGTGACAAGGATACGAGACTCTACGTCATGTTCCAGACTGTCTTGTTTACTGTGTACACACAACGACAGAGTGCACTTGGAGAATCTGCCGTAATGAACAGACATGTTGTATTAGGCTACTGGGGGTATAGTAGATGCATGATATCGCCTAGACTTGTTGAATAACTATGCGCCGCCGTGCATATTCAACCGCACCAACGCCGTCGCAAGAAAATCATGAAAAGGTGGGATGTGATAACTGCACATGTTAGGCGCTGTCGTTGTGCAGCGACTCCCAGAAGAGCTTACAGTCGTGAATAGTCGTCGAGAGGTTGGCGACAGCCTAACGGAAGCAGCTGAAGCGCCCGCAGGAGAGACGGAAGGGCGCGCGTCGAACGCCATGTCGGTCAGCGACAACACCACCGCCTAGCATCCTGTGTCAGCAACTGCTTGCCAGTCTCCGGAACAGACGGCTTCAAAGGTGGGCTACGTACCGGCATGGCGGCCTCCCCAGTGTTTAGTCCACATGAGACCCATGGTTGTTGGTGTTGGTTGGTAGGTAGGTAGGTAGGTAGGTAGGTAGGAGTGGTCGTGTAGGTTGGGAAGTTGACGAATCGTCTTCGTTCGGCGATCGAGGCTCTTGTTGGGTTTGGTGGAGCTGAAAAGTAGTCGCGACAGGAGAGTTAAATAGGAGGTGTGTGCGAGGCTGGACGCGTGATTCACGGCAAGAACAGGGTCGGTGAAGCTGCCGCAGCTGCGTCATGGGCTGGGAGCCAAGGGCTTGGGAGGTGCAGCACAGCCACCGCTAAGGGCGATGGTGGAGACGGCTGCATCGACCGCGTACCATGGTGCAGTATATAGCCTCGGGCCTGGACATGTTGGCAAAATATGCGCGCTTCTAATTGGCCGCTTCTGGTTTCTTTGAAGATGGGCAGAGTGCACCCAAGAGTGGTGCGGGGGGGGGGGGGGGGGGGGGGGGGGGGGGGGGCAGAGATTAGTTATACATGGGCGCGTTAGCCTGTCACCTGCGACTCGATTTGCACGTGAGCAAAACAGCTAGTCATGTGCAAACACATTCACCGGACCTTTCGTCCCCTGGAAGACATGAAGTGGGACAAGTCACTGCAGCAATTGAGTTGATTGCTGGTCTGGTGAGCAAGGTTGTAGCTTACCTGAACCAAAAGCATAGGGATCATAGTCCGCTCCAGGTCCAGGTTCCCGAGTTCGTTTCTATAGTACAGGCCGTTCCAAATAGCATGGCATGGCCATCTCACCATCGCCTTTGCGATTGAGCCTACTATTGGCCCGTGGCGGAGGATGGGACGCTCGTCGCAAAGACTTTTTGATCTTCTGCCCGACGCTCGTGGTGCAAAGATTCTACCTTCCGCCCATGCCTCCTTGTTGTGCCATGGCAGCGTTCTGTTCTTGGAAGCGGTCGCCTAATCGTTGCGAGCCCTTCATGTGCTTGTCGACGCATCGCAAAACACAGCTCTCTTCGCGCGAGGTGAGGGACTTGCTCTCGAAGCCGTTGACGCAGTGGTCGAAGCATTGCTGTACGAGGTTCGAGTACATCTGGTGCACATTAGCTACTTTGAACCAAGTGGGAGAGTGGAGAGCTGCACGTTCATAAACTCCTTCATCTGCTTCTTCTCCATGCGCGTCTGCAGCTCGCGCTGTTCCGATGCCGTAAGTCTGCACGCCATGAGTTTTGCGCACATGAGCTGGGGAGATTACGTACGAGTCCATGGAGTGTGGTGACCGGAGATTTACGGTTGTTGTTGTTTTTCTGTTTACTGAATAATGGCTCGACTCGGAAATTTGGTATGACGTCGGGTGGTTGTCTGGATGCTGTGGTGCTGACGAGACGAGCCTTCGCCCCAAAATGTACATAGTAGACGCGAGCTAGGCCATTGGGCGGCCCGTCCGCGCTCCTCCAGGTCACCAAACGACGGCCAAAAAGCCCTCCAGCGTCCAAGGCAGCGGCTGGGGACGGCTTCGATCCTTGGAAGGCATTGTCGACAGTGGACACGATGCTAAAATTGGCCCGGTCACGACAGCTTCGTCCACCTCGCATGTCCCCGTCGCCCCTATGTTCGACTCGCTCCCGCTGCATCGCTTGTACCAGTACCTGTTACCCTTCTCTCCCCCCCCCCC
>WBOK01000495.1:0-41962 GCA_009289805.1 Alternaria gansuensis | reverse complement strand
AGGATTTTGTGAGACGCCTCTAGAGATAGGAGAGTCGTGCATAGATAGTAATGCTCTTGTCGTTTATTTACATCTAAGAATAGGCACTGAACGCCACAACTGCAACACTGCTAGGATAGTAACAGGATAATAGAAGTTGCGGTTAGCAGTAAATAGTTATTAGTTAAGAGAGTTAGTTAGAGAGATATTGCGTATCTTTGTTTCTATCTAAACATGCGACACACCAGTTGCGTGCTAGCAATGCCGAATAAGGGGGCATAAGCCTAGATACCTGTTATTAGCAATAAATCTTTTGTCGCATCTATGACGTACCATCCTCAAGGCCTAAGGCCTCCTTGGTACTAAGCCTAGGCGCCTGTTAGCTTACGCGCTGAGCGCGCGCTAGCTAACCGCACGTTAGAGTATTTACGCCGAGCTTATAAGCTTACTCCTAAGCTTAGCAGGATACGTGTTAAACTCCTCTAAGTTTAACAGCAGCCTTTCTAAGTTAAGTCTATATAAATAGCTCATCTTAGACATAGATAAAAAGGCAGAATTAATTATCTAGTTCTCCTAAACTACTGTTACTAGCTCCTTATTCCTTATAGTTATAAGCCTAGCGCTTTAAATTACAGTTTAAATTCTCTTTATGCAACTTAAAGTACGCTAGTAGTAGTTTAAACTCTTGAATTTATTTAAAGAATTAGTTTATACTTTTTAAACTACTAACTGATTATATTAAGGATAATAGCAAGTAACTTTTTTTAAATTACTAACTTAGCGCGCTTTCTAGGCTACGCAACTTAGACTTACTAGTATACTTAGCTAAAGTTAAATACTAAATTTAAAGAAGTCTAGGAATATAATAGATTAGAGGCTTTTATAACTATTAATATGTTAATAAGGCTATTTTGAAGGGCTTTAGCGCGTGTAAAAAACTTATCTAAAGAAAAATTTAAAGCTTATAACAAAAAGCTTAATAAATACTATATAAAGTTTACAAACTAGTCTATAGACACGCGCGCATTTTAGTATATTTAAAATCAAGTTTAGGCAACTATTAATAAATAGTTACTAGCTTTAATTATGATTAAATTTATAAAAAGTACTAGTTAAATACTAAATAAGCTTATTAAATAATTGCAGCTTAAACTAGCGCTAATAAATGCTGTTAACTAAATAGTAACACGCTTAGAGTACTAAGCAAGCCTTAATAAAGCAAAGTTTAGTACTATAGAACTAGAAACTTAGTATAATAAGTAGCAGACAAGCTAATTAAGAGCTAAAAGGCTAAAAATTCTTAAAGTAGACAGCGCGCTTACTATATTTAACTTTTTAAATACTATAAGAGCTAATTACGCTCTTAACTAGGCCAGCATGATAAAAATAATTTACTCATAGTAGTAAACACTTAAAAAAATTATTTAAAATTTAACTAAACTAGTTAAGTATTCTTAAAATACTTTATTAGCGCTTGATTAGCGTACTAAGCTTAGCTAAATTAATAAGAGCTTTTACTATTCTAAGAAACTAAAAACTTTATAAAAGTTAAAGTGATAAAGGCATAAGCTAGAAAATTAACTATAAATGCCTATATAAGAAGAATAAAACTATAAGTACTTTTAGAATTTTATAAAATATATTACACTTTTAGTAGTAATTAAGGCCTACTTAAAGGTTTATTATAACATTAGTAAAAAGAAAGCTAAGAAGATTTAAAAATGCTTATATACCAACTAGTATATAGAACTCTAAGATAAACTAGTTAAAGTAGAATACTAGCTCTTTAAAACAAAAAGTAAGCTAAAAGCTTTTTTAAGTAGTATAGTTATATCTTTAATTAACCTAGCACTTCTTAAAAAAGACAACAGTCGAAGTATATACTATATCAGCAACTACAACGCCTATATACTATTGGAAAGTACTATACTTAATAGTAAGGCTGCGTTGCACCTAGTAAATAATAGGGAACTTCTTATACTAGGCTTTTTTGTACCTGCTAGAGAGGTAGAGATAGTAAAGGCAAGCACTTAAGCTTTCTTTATTAGTAGCTAAGAAACTTGCATTCTACGCTAAGATCTATATAAAATATTTAGTAAAAACACTAAAAACTTCACTTTTATAAATATAGTAGTTAGTAAAGGCTTTAATCTTAATATTTTTTAGAAACTTATCTACATAAAAAAAAAGTATAGAACTTAAGCCTAGATAATATACTTTGCTTAAGTATACTTAGTAAAAATATTATACTAGCATAGCTTAAACGCTTTTTAAACTTCTTTTTTTTAAAAAATAAGCTTTTATTTTTTTATTTAAAGCTTATTATAAATATAATACTTTTTATTAGAAGCTTATAGACAACTTACCTAAAAAGTAACTTAAAAAACTTTCAGTATACTAGAGCAGGGCACCTAGGTTTAAAAGCACTAAATGTACTTATTAACACAGCTTAGAGTGTGCAGATTAAAAAAATAGCACACGTTAAATATAAGATTTATACTTTAGCTTATACTAAATAATTTATCTTAAGGCAACTAAAAGAGCTTTTTTTTTAACTATACTAGAGAATCTTGTAAAACTTATTTAACATGCCTTAAGGCTATTTAGGAGAGCAATAAGTATAGGTAACTAAAATGCTTTTAGTAGTAAGCTCAATATATATATTTTATAAGCAAAATTTATATTATAAATTATAAAAGCCTTTTATAATTTTGAAGTTTTTCTAAAAGTTTACTATAAGCTTTAAATAGTTAAATTTATAGAAAATAATAATTTATAAATACTTTATTAAAGAGGGACGTAGTAGTACTAAATATAGTATAAGAAACATAGTATTACTATTAAGCCTTTTCTACTAAATATATATAAACTAAATAAAGCTGCTAAACAAGCAGGATAAGAGCTAATAACAGAATTTATTAAAAGAAAAGTAAGCGTAATTCTACCTCAAAAACTCCAGCTAAAAATTATTAAAGCTGTAGCCTAGCTTTATAATATAAGTCTTTCTTACTTATATAGTTTACGCTTACTAAACAAGCTTTTTAAATAATAAAGTAAAAAGTACTTTAAGTACTATAAGCCTAAGCCTCTTAAAAGCTTTACAGCTAATATAAAACTAAATTAGAATAATATATACGCCTATAGCTACTGCGCCTATTCTTTAAACAAAAATAAACTAGCTAGTATATATAAAATGAGATTTATTAGCTTGCTTACTATATAATTTATCAGTATACAAAACTCAAGAAAGAATAAAAAAAAGGCTTATAACAGCATATCTTTTTCAAGCTTAGTAGAAAGCTTCTTAGCTAAAAAATAGTAATTTAAAAGCTTTAATTATTAGTAAAAGCTTAAGAATTAAAAAGAAAATACTTATAAAACTTTATAAGTCTTATTATTAAAGTACTGCTAATAGCACGTTTTAAAGCTAAACGCGCTGTTTTAATAAGCTTTATTAAAGCTGCTAGATAAAGTACTTTTAACGCACCTAAGACAAAGCATATTGCAATATACACTAAGTGTGCCTTAGCAACTAAAAGTTACTACTAAAGTTTTACACCTATAAGTAGCCTTAACTAAAGTTCTAACCTTGCCTACATACTTTTTAAATATATAAGCTAGTGCTATACTTTAAGTAGCACTAGTTAACTATACATAAAAAGCGCGTTTTAAGAGCAGCTACGCTACTAGTAAAGGTAGTAATAGCAGCAGCGTAGGCAAGAGTAAAGGCAGCACAGCAGTAGCAGCACGCGTAAAGGCGCAGGTGGTAGCATAAGCAATAGTAGCTTTTTATAGTTTTCAATTTTATATAAAGTTAGTAACTAAATAAAAAAAGTACTAAAACAAAGCTAAAAGATATATAGAGGTATAAAGTAGCGCGCAGTAGCTTAAAAAGCTATATAAAAGTATAAATAGTACTTATAAAAGTAATGAGTATTACTTTTTAAAGATTTAGATAAGTTGCTAAGTAATACTTATAGTAGCTAAAGTAGTATTAAATACTAAGCTTAAATAGCTTAAAAGTTTTATAAATGTTATTATGCTTTATACTAAGCTGCACTAGCTTCGGCCTTTTAAGACAACCTTTTAATGTAACTATATATTTTATAAACACCTTTTTAGTAAAAAAAAATTTATTGCTAATAACAAGTATCTAAGCTTATACCCCCTTATCTAGCATTACTAGCATGCAATTAGTATATCGCTCTAGCATATTTAGATAGAAACAAAAATATGCAATATCTCTCTAACTAACTCTTTTAACTAATAACTATTCATTGCTAACTATTTACTACTATCTATAACCTCTATTGTTCTGTTGCTATTTTAGTAGTGTTATAGTTATAGTGTTTAGTGCCTATTCTTAAATATAAATAAATAATAATAGCATCACTATTTATATACAGCTTTTTTGTTTTTAAAGACAACTTACAAAATCTTTTCTTTATTTTAGCTACTTAATAGCTATTTTAACACGCCTTTACTTTTTATAAAGCTACTTTTAAGTTTTTTTACTAAAGTTGTATTTACGCAGAACAAAATAACTGAAATAATATACTTTTACTATACTTAGACTATTAATATGTATAGTATATATAGTATACTAGCTAAAGTAGCGTTTTATAGTCTTTATTATAACTTTAATATTTTTAACACTAAACGTATTAATAATATTTTAATTATAGTAATATTCTTACTTTTGCACTAACTTAACTATTATAAAGACTATTGCTACTAGCTTCTTTTTAACTAATAACGATAGCTACTTAATAATAGTAAACGCCAGCTTTGTAATCTACTACTATAGCTTTTAGTATTATAACTTAGTAAAGTCTAAGTTTAATTAATGTAAGCTATTAGTCTTTATATTAAAAAAAAATAGTTTAAGTATTATTTTATTTGTATACAAGTTGTTTATATATAGTACTATATAGTATAAATAATCCTAAAGGTAAAAAGTAGTAGGTAGAGAGCTTTTATAAAAAAGAATTGTAAGCTTCTACTGCAGTAACATATATATTTTTACTTTTCTTTTTTATTTCTATTGCAATTTTATTGCTAGCTATAAGCTAGCAATTACTATTAAACATGTTTTAATTAGTATTGTTTTTTAGTAACTTTAGCAAATTTTTTTAACCTTAATTTTTGCTTAGTAGTTTAAGCTTTTCTACTCTAAGCGCTTAGCGCGTAGACCTTATCTACTTACTGCTTAAATCTTATTAACTATATATAGTCTTTTTCTTAACTTTTGTAACTAATTAGTAGAGGGTAGCTGCTTTTTACTTTTTTTAGAACCCCTATTTTAACTACAACAACAACTACTACCTTTAATACCTTAAAAATAAATACTAAGCTGCACGTGCGCAACGCGTTGCGCAATACGCTAGGACTACATAGAGCTCTATACAAGTAACTAAGGTCTTAGTTGCTTAAAAAGTGTATTGCATCTATAACGTACTATCCTTAAGGCCTAAGGCCTCCTTAGTACTAAGCCTAGGCGCCTGTTAGCTTACGCGCTAAGCGCGCGCTAGCTAACTGCACGTTAGAGTATTTACGCCAAGCTTATAAGCTTACTTTTAAGCTTAGCAGGATACGTGTTAAACTCCTCTAAGTTTAACAGCAGTCTTTCTAGGTTAAGTCTGTATAAATAGCACGTCTCAGACACAGATAGAAAGGCAGAATTAGTTATCTAGTTCTCCTAAACCACTGTTACTAGCTCCTTGTTCTCTACATCTTTTTTTACCAAAAATGTGTCTACAAAATGTGTAGTCACATTAAAAGGTTGTCTTCAAAGGCCGAAGCTATTACTTTTTAATTTAAATTCTTATTATAAGACATTTAGTAGCTTTACTTAGAGACTAATTAACTTGCTAGTTAAATTGAGTCTGCTATTTAGCTTTTATTTGAATTTCAATCAAAATAAAACCTTAATAAATAAATTAAGCTAGCGTAAGAGTAAAACTGTTTAGGAGTTTATTTAAAAGTTGAAGTAGATTACTGTTAAAGCAACGTTAAGAAAATAGTATTATAACAATAGCAATAGCCTATATATGCCTATCAAGCTATTTATAAAGCGCAACGCGCCTTTATGTACTTAGAAGAAGGCGTCTACTAGCTTTTTAAAATTACTACTAATTTGTTACATTTTTGCATGTTGCTTTGTAAGTGCTGTATAAGAAAGATATCTAATAGTTTAGACGCTAAGCGCTGCTTTAATTATATTTAAACTAGTAGTTAAAGTAGCACTTGCTGTTGTAGTTATTTGTTGGAGTATTGATATGCGGATCACCCTGTTGATCAGGTAATCCTGGTAAGCTTTTTACGTGACGGCCCTGCTAGCGTCTATATAAACGGGCCAGATCGTTTTATGTCTCTTTAGTAGTTATTAGACACTTTGTTGTGACACTTAGTTGATTAATACACCTACTTTCTACTTAAGTAATTAAGCCGTTGCTCTTTCTTAGCTCCTACAGTTATAAGCCCGACTGCTTATTTATAGTATTATATCTCACTGCGCTATTAGCAAACTAGAAGGTCAACTATTGAATTATTACTTTACTCTCCTCTATTTTCTTCCTACAGCACAGCTAGCGGATTGCTGCGGCTGCTACACCTCTTACCTACTTTATTATACAATTAACCTTCTACTAATCCACCTTATAACCTACAAGCTACTATTATTAATAACATAGCTACTAACTAACTAATCCTGCACTTACTTTCATAATAATTTACGTTGTAAATCTACAAAGTATCTTATTAAAATAGACTTTTTAAATACACTACTTATTACTTTAGAAGTAATCTTTAAAGCTTAATTAGATTATCTTAGCTAGTTTTCTCTACTAAGACTGCACTGCTTAAAAAGAGTATAAAAAATAAGTTAATCTTAATCTCTTAGACGTGCGCTTAATAAATTACTAAAAGCTTTAGTATTCCAAGTAGTCTAAAGATATTAAAAAGCCTGTTGCTCTACTACCTAACGCAAGCGCCTAAATTCAAAGAAACTACAAGATTGCTTAACGTAAATATAGGGCTTATATAACTAACGCTAAGTATAAAAAGAATACTTATAATAAGCTACTTAATAAGTATAAGGTAGAAACTGCTTAATAACAAGTAAGGTTACTAAAATCACTAATATTAAAAACTAAATTAGTAAGACTGTCTATCTAGACTTACTATTAAATGCCTTAATAAGCATAATTACTTAAAACTTTACTAGTCTTAAAGCCTTAGTAAAGATTCTAAAGAAGAATCTTGCTCCTATAAATTAGAATACTTAGTATTTAATTAAGGCGTAATATAAATCCTACCTAAATAAGGCTTACTAAGGACAGATAGGCCCTAAGCATCAGTTTACTTATTAATAGCTTTTATATTAATAAGCAACAATCTACATGCTTTTTAAAGTTGTTAAGCTATTAGCAGTTGCTAATTTTTTAAACACCTTGAGTACTAAGATTGCACTAGACTAGTTACGTAAGAAGCGCAATAAGCTGTTGTAAGTAATAGCGCTTAGTAAAGCTTAAATAACTCTTGATAATTGAAAAAAGATTTTTAGTATTTTATTATAAGATTCATTAATTACTTTTTAAAAGAAAAAGAAAATGCAATGTTTTAAACTAAATTTAAAGTTAAGACAGCTTAATAATTAAATATCTTATAGCTAAGTAAGAGTGGTAAGCAATTATACCTTTGCCATTATAAGCTAAATAAATATATTCAAATACTGCTTAACTTCCTTTCAACTTTAAACTATAGTTATAGAATTAAACTTTACTAATAAGATACTAATTAAACTGTTAAACAATAATTAAAAAAAGATAGCTAAGCAATAGAACAGGAATAGATAAGCAATGCTATAGACTTAGATTAAAAAAGAAAGCTAAAAGGCTAGCACTAGTAGATTAGCTACTTATAAACTAAGTAGAGTGTACTTTAGCTTATTAGTTTTAGTAATAATTAACTTAAAAGACTTAATTAAAGAAATTAGTTTTAACGTGTTTCGTGCTGCCTTTACTTCTTATGCATTGTTCTTTTATATAATTATAGATAGTAGAGTAGTAGTCTACTTACTTAATAGTGTAAATTACTTGATACTAAGCACTTATTGTAAATACAACAAGGACGAGACTGTTAATGTAAGTACTTAATTTATTCTAGTTACTAGAACAGGAAATAGGCTACTTAAGAATGTTCTATATAGTAAGGCTAGCCCTAAGATAGCTAATCTTCTGCTTACTAATATTAAGTTTGTACTAGGTTTTTACGTTAAGATTGTCTCTGAAGCACAGCTTAAGTAGGCAGGTATGTAGTACTTAGGATATAATTATACTATAAGACTTAGAATAGTAAAGAAAAACATTATCTTAATTAATATAAAGTATTACTTTAATTTCTTATTTATTAAATATAAGTAACTTTCTTGTTATATTACTTTACTACTGCTACTAAACACTGTAGCATAATTAAGGAACCCTTAAGTGTACACTAGTAATAAAGATCTATAGCATTAATAATTTAGATACGTAAGATAATAAGCTATTAAAGCTTTAGTTTTGTCACGGATAGTTGCGTGCTGGCGCGATGCGCTAAACTTGCTTGTTGTTAGCTTGCCCACCTGCAATTGTGCTTATAAAGGGCTCCTTACCTGCAAGGATAATAGTAGGTATTATTACTTAAAATATACACACGTTATTATTTTAGAGCTATCTCTTACTATCTTCTATAGTGTAAAGCAAGTACTATTGCCTAAAGCTACCCTTTACAGAATAATACTTCCTCCTACAGGCTAATAGTCTAGAGATAGCTCTCTTAACGCAATCTAACACTTAAGGCAATTAGAGAAGCTAGAGCTTTCCTACATTTAAACTTTCTAATCCCTCTTAAACTTTATTAAGGCTCGCAACGCTTAAAAAGCCTAAAGAGCATACCTAGAACGTACCTGCAATGCTTAAGAAGCGTATTAACACTGTAGAGAAGTAACGCAATAAACTTTAATTTTTGTAATAATTATAAGAGTTAGAAGAAGAAGTAGTATAGCTAGAAGAAGTTAAATAGAAAGGAATTCTAAATATACTAATACTACTAACTACATTATCCTGCGCATAGAACGCACTAGAAGTAATACTTACTATGTATATGCAACGCGCGTTAAAACCTAAAGACCTAGCTAAATACTAAGGTAAAACTTTTAAAGAACATTGTAAGTTTACTTATTTTTTTAAAGTAGCATTTTAGCTACTACTATAAGAATTTAAAAAAATAATAATAAAGTAATTTAAGTAATATAGTATCTTAAAGCAGACTCTTAAGAGCTTTAGTATACTTACTATAAGCGTTTTTTTAAAGTAAAAAAAGAAGTGCTAACTTAAAACTACTTTAAGTAATATATACTTAACTTGCTTTTAGACTTTATTAGCTATAGCTTTAAAGCAGCAACTACGTATATATATACTATGTAGTAAAAGAACTAAACTATTTAATTATTTATAACTTATCTTAATGTTTTTAAAGATGAATTTCTAATATATACTAATGTATAAAAAGTCTAGCACTTATTTGTAAAACTAAAGCCTAAACTATAGCATATAATTACTAACTGTCGCATCTATGACGTACTAACCTCAAGGCCCAAGGCCTCCTTGGCACTGAGCCTAGGCGCCTGTCAGCTTATGCGCTGAGCGCGCGCTAGCTGACCTTATGTTAGAATATCTACGCCGAACTCATAAGCGTATACCTAAGCTTAGCAGGATACGTGTTAAACTCCTCTAAGTTTGACAGCAGCCTTTATAGGCTAGGTCTGTATAAATAGCACGTCTTAGACTTAGTTAGAAAGGCAGAATCAGAATTAATTATCTAGTTCTCCTAAACTACTATTTCTAGCTTCTTATTCTTTATAGTTATAAGCCTAGCGCTTTAAATTGTAATTTAGATTCTCCCTGCGTAACCTAGAGTACGCTAGTAGTAGTTTAGACCCTTTAATTTATTCAAAAAATTAGTTTACACCTCTTAACTTACTAACTAATTATACGTAAAATAATAGCAAGCAACTCTCTTTAAATTATTAACTTAGCGCGCCTTTTGGGCTATACAACTTAGACTTACTAGTACACTTAACTAAAGTTTAATGCTAAATCTAAAAAATCTAAGAATATGTTAACTCAGAAGCTATTATAACTATTAATATATTAATAAGGCTACCTTTAAGGCCCTTAGCGCCTATAAAAAACTTATTTTAAAGAAAACTTAAAGCCTACAATAGAAAACTTAATAAATACTACGTAAAGTATATAAACTAGGCTAAAAATACATAAGCCTTTTAGTATATTTAAAATAAATTTTACGCAACTATTAATAAATAGTTACTAGCTTTAATTATAATTAGACTTATAAATAGTGCTAGTTAAACGCTTAATAAGCTTATTTAACAACTATAGCTTAAAAATAAATACTATTAACTAAATAGTAATATATTAGGAGTACTAAGTAAGCTTTAAAAAAGCAAAACTTAGTACTATAGAACTAAAAGCTTAGTATAATAAGTAGTAAACAAGCTAACTAAAAGCTAAGGAGCTAAAAATTCCAAAAGTAAATAGCGTGCTTGCTATATTTAACTTTTTAGACGCTATAGGAGCTAAATACGCTCCTAACTAGGCTAATATAATAAAAACACTCTACTAATAAAAGTAGACGCTTAAAAAGGATTATTTAAACTTTACCTAAACTAGTTAAGAATTTTTAAGAATGCTTTATTAGCGCTTAATTAGCGTACTAAGCTTAGCTAAATTAAGAGCAAGAGCTTTTACTACTTTAAAAAACTTAAAACTTAAAAAAATTTAAGGCAATAAAAGCGTAGGCTATAAAATTAACTACAAGTGCTTATACAAAGATAATAAAAAGTATTGATACTTTTAGAATTTTGTAAAATGCTATACACTTTTAGTAGTAATTAAGGCCTGCGTAAAATACTATTATAATATTAGTAAAGAGAAAGTAAAGAAAATTTAGGAATACTTATATACTAACTAGTATAAAAAACTTTAAGATACACTAGTTAAAGTAAGACACTAGCTTTCTTAGAAAAAAAAAAAAGTAAGTTAAAGGCTTTCTTAAATAGTATTATTGCATTTTTAATTAACTTAGCGCTTTTTAAAGAAAACAAAAGCCTAGGTATATACTATACTAGCAATTACAACGCCTATATACTATTAGGGAGTACTATACTTAATAGTAGGGCTATATTACACTTAGTAAACAGTAGAGAACTACTTATACTAGGCTCCTTTATACCTGCAAGGGAGGTAGAGATAGTAGAGGTAGGTACTTAGGCCTTCCTTATTAGTAGACAAAAGAGTTACATCCTTTACTAAGTCTTAAATAGAATATATAGTAATAAAACTAAGAACCTTACTTTTATAGATGTAGTAGGTGTTAAAAGTTTTTATTTTAATATTATTTTAGAAGCTTGCTTACACAATAAAAAAGTTTAGTACTTAAGCCTAAATAATATAATTTACTAAAGTACACTTAGTAAAAACGTTGTACTAGCATAGCTTAAACGTTGTTTTAACCTCTTATTTTTTAAATCTAAGCTTTTATTTTTTTATCTAAAGCTTATTATAAATGTAATGCCTCTTATTAGAAGCTTATAGAGAACTTATCTAAGGAGCAACTTAGAGGACTTTTAGTATACTAAAGTAAAGTATCTAAGTTTAAAAGTACTAGAAGTACTTATTAATGTAGCTTAAAGAGTATAAGTTAAAAAAATAGTACGCATTAAATGTAAGTACTGCGCTTTAACTTATACTAAATAAGTTTTCTTAAGGCAACTAAAAGAGCTCCTATTTTAACTATACTAGAGGATCTTGTAAAACTTATTTAATATACCTTAAGGTTGTTTAAAAGAACAATAAATATAAGTTATAAAGAACGCCTTTAGTAGTAAGCTTTATATGTATATTCTATAAGCAAAATCTATTTTAAAAATTATAAGAGCTTTTTACTATTTTAAAGCTCTTATTAAAGCTTATTATAAGCTCTAGATAGTTAAAATTATATAAAATAATAATCTTTTAACGCTCTTTTAGTAAGGTATACTATAGTACTAAACATAGTGTAAGGAACATAGTATTATAATTAAGTTATCTCTACTATATACACATAAACTAAATAGAGCTGCTAAATAAGTAAGACAAGAGATAATAACTAAGTTAATGAAAATAAGGGCGAGAGCAAACCTACCTAAGAAACTTTAGCTAGAAATTGTTAAAGCTATAGTATAGCTTTATAATATAAGCCTATTTTACGCGTATAGTTTGCGCTTACTAAATAAGCTCCTTAATTAATAGAGTAGAGAGTACTTTAAGTACTATAAACTAGACCTTTTTAAGAGCCTTACAACAAATATAAAACTAAATTAGAGTAGTATATATGCTTATAACTGCCGCGCCTATCCCTTAAATAAAGATAGAGCAGCTAGGCAACATAAGAAGAGCTTTAAGACTTTTTCTAGAAGCTATATTAGTTACTTAGTAAGCTATAAAGCTTTTAACATATACTAAATATAGGTTTTAGCGCTTAACTAAGTTATTATAATACACAACGTTATATTTAACAAGACGCTGTACTATAAGAGACTAGCTTATAAGCTACTAAAGTAGGACGTAGTTCTTATAGTATATACTGTTAATAATAACAAAATTAGTAAGGCTAGAAAAATGCTTAAGCAGCTTACAAGTATTAGTTAAGTAAAAGTAATAATATAAAAGGCCTTACAGCTAATAAGTAATTAGATAATAATAAAGACTATAGAAGGCCTACTATAGTTTTTAATAAGTAGTACGCTAAAAGCATGTAAAAGTATTAGGCTAACGCTTTTTAGGAAATTTATGCAAGGCAGAAAAGCCTTTTAGAATAGCTACTAACGCCTAAAGTAATGCTAGCGCCTCTTTTTCTAAGAGCGCAAATACTAAAGTAGGGCACTCTAGCTTAGAAAGCTATAAATAGCAGTAATAAGCTACTTAGCTCTTAGAAATTGTAAATAACTAGTAAATTAAGCTTAACAGATGTGCAGAGACACTTAAAGCAGGGTGATACCCGACTGCACACTAGGTTAGTGCTCAACCACCTGATCCTAAGGTATATAACTTATTCAGTATCCCACGGAAAGGGGACCACTAATTATTCGTGCACTCCACAGCTCAGCTCCTGCAATATACTATAGAATAGGCTTCTTCTTCTACTAATAGTCTTTACACCTAACTTATAATAAAATTATTATCTTATTAACCTTGTTCTTGTATAATCTAGCTACTAGTAATCTCTTGCCTTTGTAGCAGTATGTCTTTATACACTCTAACACCTATATAAATAGCAAAGCCTATAAGAATATACTCTACTACTTAGTATACAAAGGAACTAGTGCACAATTATTATAAAAACAAAATAATAATTTTATATAAGACTAGAATTTAGAAGAACTCTAAAAAAACTAGAATTCTTAGGATTACTACTAGATATACTTTTAGAGGGTTAGCACTATCTTTTATTACAGACTATGTTAAGGACTTTGTTACCTAAGTTAGCTCTAACAACAGAGAATAGTAACAAACTCTACTAATATAACTATAAAATACGTTATTAAATACTAATTTAAAGTTTATTTAGCAAAATAAAGGCAGCAAACTATTTAGCAAAATAAAAGTAGTTTTATATATATTTAAATGCTAATTTAAAGTCTACCTAGTAAAATAAAGGTAGTAACTTATTTAGCAAAATAAAGATAGGCTTATATACGTTAATAATAAGAAGCAAAGGTTTTATTTAGCAAAAATTAAAATAAAACTAGTAGCTTATAACTAAATATATTTAAAAACGCTAATTTAAAGTATCTGTCTAGCAAAATAAAAACATTACTAATAATTAAAATAGTATAAGTATAAATTAGAGCCTACCTAGCAGAAATTAAAGTACTGAAAAAGTAAAGATTTTTACAACTACTCTTAATTAAGCACTTACTATAAAAATTTTAAAAATAAATAGCTTGTTTTTTTTAAGAACTAAACTTTATTTACTATATTAGTAACTAACTACTATTAACTATTTAAATAAAGAACTTTTAAGAGTTTTATAATACTATAAATATTAAAAAAAGATTAGAAGTTAAGTTAAGGATAGGAAGGTAAAATACTTTTTTCTACTAGGCCTACAACTGCTAGTTCTAAGTTACTATTAATACTATTAAGCTGAGTTAATTATACTATAGCTACATCTACGTACAACTTAGTGTTGTTTATAGTTTAACTAAAATATAGTACTTTAGTTTTTACTAAGAAAGATGTTACTAAATTCTTAGAAGACTTTAACAAACAAGCTAATAATTAAAGTATTTATAATACTATATAAGTCTTTATTTTACTAAACTATTTCTTTAATAGAGATTAATTACTCTCTTGCATTTTAAAATGTTTACTTAGATACATAAAAAGAGATTAGTCTAAGTTATAAATAAATATAAAAAAGCAGTAGAAAGACAAATATACTACTATTAAAATAAGTAAACGCTTTTACTTTTAAGCTTATATCTATAAATATATACCAAACTAGCTAGAGCTAGTAAAATATTATACTTATTTTACTTCTATTGCAGATACATGTATTAAGAATAAGCAAATTTCTTAAAAAAAAGAAGACATTCTCTTCTTCTAAGGTTTACTAAGA
The DNA here is from genome assembly GCA_009289805.1 of Alternaria gansuensis. Lineage (NCBI taxonomy): Eukaryota > Fungi > Ascomycota > Dothideomycetes > Pleosporales > Pleosporaceae > Alternaria > Alternaria gansuensis. The sequence goes on along the minus strand of WBOK01000495.1, from coordinate 27,259 downwards.
TTAGACAAAGAGGCAGTTATGTATTACATACTTGCTGCCCTTAATAGTAATAATTAGAATATATATAAACTAGATTTAATTTATTCTTTTCTTAAATCTTACTACAAGAAGATAACTAGCCTAGATAAGATTTATTAGTTAGAGCAAGGGGGCGTAAATACTAAAATACGCTAAATTATATCCTTTAACTAGCGTGTAATATTTACTTTAAAAAAAGTAAAGAAGGGAGTAGTTAAAATTAGCAAAGTATATAAAAAAATAAGCACGCTAGTAGAAGTTAACTTAAAAGTAAAGAACTTAATTAAGTTTTTAAGTAACTTAAAGCTTTAATTATCTACTATTAATATGCTTATAGCTTACTTTATAACTAAGAAACTCTTAAAAATACTTACTAACTATGCGTACTTTATTATATAAGCAACTAATACTAAATTCTTAAGTAAAAGAAATAATAGTTTCTTTATTACTAATACAAAACAAGGGCTATTAAAAAAAATAAGTACTATATACTGAAACAACGTAGAAATAAACACTCTCTATTATATATATTATATAGTAGAATACATACTTAAAAATTTAAGCTATACTACGCTCTAAAATAAATAAAGTAAGTTAGTTTTAACTAAAATACTCTAGCTAAGAAAGGAACTTACTACTTTAAGCTACTATATAAACGTCTAGGCAAAATCTTAAAATAGCTTTTATTAACCTAAGTCTTGTTATAGCAAAAAGTAAAGATTAGAGAATTCTTTAATGTTACTAATAACGTCTTAATTAACCTGCCTCTAGTGTAATACTAGAGAAGTTTATAAGTAAAGACTCTTAACTAGGATTAAAGTATAGAGGTAAAGCCTCTAGTTCTACAAACGTAGCAACTAGTTTAATAGACTAAGGTTACTACAATAATATTCTCTAGCAGTTCTAATAGTTCTAAGAACAGCTATACAACTCTGCTATAGATAAATATATTAATAGGCTTAATAATATTAATGCCGCTAACATTATAATAAAGGGCGGACAGAACGCTTTATATAACTTTTTTAAGTTAAATACTACTACGCGCTTAAAGAGAAAAAGTTTTTTTCTTTACTAAGATATTAATTTTGTCTAAGATAGAGAGGTAAAGAGATAAGAAAGGCTAAGCAAGAATATAAGCACTTAAAAAAGTAATTAAATAATTTAAGGTAATACTTTAATTCTTAACTTATAGCCTATAAATATGTAGTTTCTATAGAAGAAAGTATAAAGTAAAATAGTTTTTATAAGTTAGCCTTATAATATACTATTTTTAATTATTAGGCTGCTGTAGCTGTCTAAACAAGAAAACAATATATTAGCTAATCTAAAGCACTTATAGCAAGAACGTAAAAAAAAGCTATAAAGTTTATAAACGCGCTTTCTAACTCTAAGCTAAAAGAAATAATATAAAGTTAGCTAAACTGCATTATAACTGCCTTACTTAGGCAGAAAGTGCAAGAAGTTACTATATTTAACCTTATAATATAAAATAATATTTAGAAACAACTACGCAACTTTTTAAATAATAATATTAGTATTTTAAATAGTTTAAGAACGCTGAACATTATAATTAGTAAAGAAATTATAGAATTTAAGTGTAATTTAGCACACCTAGAGTTTGTTTTAACTGCTAATTAGCTAAACTAGCACGCAGGCTAAGAACACTTTAATAATAAAACTCTACTAATTATACTAATAATTGCAAGCCTATATTATAATATAATAAATATATATTAGTTAAAAACTTAAACTTAATATAAAGTGCATAAGAAAGGTGATTTTTAAATTAATAAGTTAGGTAACATACCTACTAAAGAAGTACGTAAAGTTTAATAAAAGAATAAACAAGTTTTTGCCTAAATAAACTTGCTTAAATACTAAGTTATTATAAATAGCAATTTTTTAAAGTACTTAATTAACACTAAAGCATAAATAAGTATTTTAAGACTTAGTGCTACACAAGTATTAAAGATACTATATAAAATAATAAAGTAGAGACTTAAGCAGCTATCTCTTAGTATTACTTTAGCTAATAAAACTTATCATCTATTTGTTAAAACAGCATTTAACACACCTATATAAATAGAAATAGTTACTATTAAAACTACTTTTAAGATTGTTGCTAATATTACTAGATTTATAATTCTAGGAGGACCTTAGTATACGTGCGTAAGGATAGTAATATAGTACAACGCGTTTAGATAAATTACGTGCTAAGTTCTTTCTAAAAATAGTACTAGGAACGTAGTATTTATTACATCTAATTTATTACTAAGTTACTCTACGCAGATAGTTAGAAATAAAGCCTTTAATAACAACTTAGATGAAAAAACAGCAAGTAATATATAAATACACACAGTTACTAACATAATAGACAACAAGCTGCAAGCAGCTATAGTAAAGTATATATAAGAAGCTGCATAGTTAGATTCTATAGTTAAATTTAGTAATTTTAACATGCTGTACATAAACAACAATAAGTATAATTAAATAGTCTAGATAAACTAGGTATTTACACACGTAGTTAGACAATTAGAAAACTTTATAAAAAACTATAGTCTTAGTAAATTTTTAATTATATGTAAGCTTAACTAATAACAATTGCAAGAAAGACTGCTTAGTAACTTCTAATAATAATATAATTTTTACACTATGTACAAAACTGTAGATAAGAAGGTTTAACCTATTAATATTTCTTAGTAAAAGATGCTAACAGAATTTAGATAAGAAAACTAAAAGAAGAAGGCTAAAAAACAACAGCTCTTTTAAAAAAGTATCTTTAATTTTAATACTAGGCTATACAATAATTTGTTTAAACTAAGATATACTGCTTTTTTATAAGAGATAAGGCTTACTAAAAAACAAATTAATAAGCTGCATGTAGGAGATTATCTCTACCTTAAGGAAAAGGAGATATTTCTATATATACTTTATAATAGAGAAGGAGCTCTCTTATAGTAATTTAAGAAATCAAAAAAAATTTATCCTAATATATACTTACTATACAAAATATAAACAATACTACACAAAGCTTAGTAAGTGCAAGGCTTTGCTGTTCTAAAGGTATTAGAATTGTAGGTAGTAGATATAGTTAATGCCTGCCTAAACTAAGGAACGTAGGAATAATGTAATAGTTAGTATTACAATTTATAGCACCTAGTACTAGAGAAGAATAAAGGCGTTTAATAAATTAGTAATGCACAAAGGATAAATGTAGTTATAATATAAGATATAAACCTACTACTAACAGCAAATAAGTTTTTTAAGAGATTTGTAGAATGCAAAATTATCTTACTTATAGACTTATTTTTCGAATATAACTAGATTACACTATATCTAGAAAGTAAAGATATAACAGTATTCTAAACGCCTGTAGAACTTATACACTTATGCATAATAGCTATAGGCGCTACTAACTTAGTAGCAGTATTTTAATAAGTTATAATAAAAATTCTAAAAGACTACTAGCCTAATATATTGCTTTTTATTAATAATATTACATGCGGAGGTCCTAGAACTAACTATAGTAGAGAAGAATTAATGCTAGGGGTATAACATTATATTCTTAAGCATATTATGCAACTAGATAGAGTGCTAGCTAATATTATACAAGCTAAAGGCACTATTTTAGGAAAGAAATACTACTTTCTTATAAAAAGACTTAAGGTAGTAGGCTATAAAGTTAGTTTTTAAAGTTACTATCCTAACTAGAAGAAAGTTAAGAAGATTATAAACTAGCTACTATGTAAAAATAAGAAAGAAGTAAAATTATTTATAGGCATTTATGTCTACTATTATATATAAGTAAAAGACTTTACTAAGATTACTAAACTTTTATTTACACTTCTATAAGACAACACTTCTTTTAAATAAAGAAATGCACAAGACACAGCAATGTACACGCTAAAATTAGCAATTTGTAATATACTTGCACTTGCAAACCTAGACTACACTAATACTAAAGACTATAAAATATTTTTTATAACTAATGCTAGTTAAGATAGTATAAGCGCTTATATAGAGCAACTTAAGAAAGATAACAAACAATACTTAGTATAGGTTAAAAGTATACTATAGTCTGCTTAAAAAAAGCAATAGTACTTAACTAAGTTAAAATACAAAGCTGTACTATAAGCTTTTAAAAAGTTTTAAACTTATTTTTATAGTGTTTACTTTACTATAGAGACTAACACTGCAACTCTTATTACTTAATTAAATTGTTTATTAACTAACAATTTAAAATTAGTTATAAATAGATAGATATTAACTATTCTTTTATAGAATTTTAACGTTAAGCATATAGTAAGAAAGAAGAATGTTATTGTAGATGTATTGTCTAGGTATCTAAAAGCTAACAATTAGGAGCTGCCTCTTAAACCTAAAGAAGACCTAGAAGAGTTTATTAACTATATAATTAGGAATGTAAATGCACTAGTGCTAATAAAGTAAACTAGAATACTTTGCTAGAAGTTTTCTAAGGAATTAGAGCAATATGCTTAGTTTTTAGTTAATTTTAAGACTTTAAAAAGAATAGAACTACAAGAACTACAAGCATAAGAGAAGTAAGCATTAAACTTCTTTATATAAGATAAAATACTTTTTAAGAAGATATTAAGAAATATTGTAATCTAATAAGTTATAGATAATATAGATTTAAGAACAGCTGTAGTATAGAATGTACACACTTAGATTAGATACTAAGAAGTTAATATAGTCTACTTAATACTTACGCAGCAATACTAGTAGAAAAGAATGTATAAGCAAGTATAAAGAAAACTAGTAACCTGCCTAAACTGTTAACTGTAATCTTCTAAAAGGAGAGTTAATATACTTACTATTACCTACAGTTTTGCTATTTAGAAAACTATAGCTATTAATATAGTGTACATGCTTTAGTGTTTTAAAAAGAAGTTTCTTGTAATTACAAAGAATTACTTTAGCAGCTAGCTAGAAGTAAAAGCACTATTAAACAACTAGTCTAAAACAGTTGCAGAATTTATATATAAAGATATTATATATAGATAAAGCACAACACGCAAACTTATAGTTAATAAAAAACCTAACTTTACTAAAGTAGTCTCTTATTTATTAAAAATGTACAAAATTAACTAAATTTAATTATCTAAATATAACTCTTAAGCTATAAAAAAAATTAAAAAAAATATAGACTAATTATAAATGTTCTTACAAAGCTGCTAGAACTTTAAATTAAAAACTTGTTAATAGTTCCTTTTATAGACAAGATTTCTATATAAAAATAAATAGGTTACTTGCTGTACTAACTAGTTATAGAGTAGAACCTAGTACTACCTATTAAACTTGTACTACTTATATAGCAAACTCTTTTATTTAAAGAAGTATAAGACTATATATAATTACTTGCTATATAAGCAATGCAGCTAAATTTTAGAGATTAGTTTACTAAAGATACTATTACTTGTACTAATTACATAAGAACTGCTAAAAAAGAATACTAAAATAATACTAAAAAAATACAGCATAAGAATATAAAGCTAAAAAACTTAGTTCTTTTTTAGAATATAGTTTAAGAAATTAATATGTTTTAAGACTACAAGCTAGATACAAGGTAGCTAGGACTATATTTTATTTATAATACTAAACTTAATAAAGAAACCTACTACCTTAAAGACTTTAATAGCACACGTTTTTTACACATAACACCTAGTTAGCAATTAAAGCTTTTCTAGTAATAGCGTGTGCTAGATATTATAAAAGAAGATTAAAGAAATATAAAGTTATAGGATCCTAAGTATTAAAAACAAACTAGTATAATAGTAAATATTCCTATCTTTCTAGACTTAACTAAGCTGCCTACTAAGTTATAATTATTTTTACTTTTTGTAATAAGACACAATCTTTATTTATAGGTTATTATTACTAAGCGTCTAATAAATAAAGAGCACTGTTTATATATATAAGACTTTAGAAGCTTAGACTTTGATTTTAACACTGCAACTAGCAGCTAATAGGCTACTAAACAGCTTATTCTTTTAGGAAGAAAAGGAGATACTTTGCTATTAGTATCTACTTTTACCTTTAGCTACTTATTTACTAATTTCTTATGTTAAATGCAAAAACTAGTTACCTAGCCTATAAATTCTAAGTGTATAGTAAGCACTTTAATTTTATAAATTTTTTACACCTTAATACGTAACTTAGCGTTTATGCTATAATAAGAAATTTCTTACAAACTTTTTTAGCAATTAAAACGCAAATTAAACTATTTTATGTATTTTAAGCTAGTTACTTTAAAGATAAATTGCTTATAGAGCAAACTTTTACTTTTTTTTTTTTTAACTTTAGCTAGTTTTAAGTCTTGCATGTTGTAATTAAGTAAGCTAGCTTGCTTAGTTAATTATAACTAACAACTCTTAAAGCAATAACTTTTTATAGTTTTATAATAATAAAACATATATAGAAAGCAGCAAGCGCTAGCTTAATATGCTAAGAACTAGTAATAGAAACTATAACTATTATAGCACTACAAAAGCTATATAATTTAGTTAAAGCTAAAATATAAGCGTCTTTAGTTAGTAGGCGTAATAGCAATAACAATAAGCTAAAAAGTAATATTAGCTTAATAACTCCTTTAGCTACCTTAGGATTACGCATTTAATAGTATACTACTATAATTAAACATTTGCCTGTCTTTTAATAATTAGCCTGTAACTACTAGCCCTCTTGCTAGTAGAACTTTAGGCTACCTTTCTAGCGCATTGTTAGATGCTACCTAGGCCGCAAGTACGAAGAACTTAGCGTAGTAATCCTTTACAACACAAAGAGAGGCGTACTATAATATACTAAGCTTAGTAATTTTCAATTATTAGTAGTACTATAAAAACTTAAATAAAAGTCTACTATTATAAGTTTTTTTACTAGAGAGAGTAGCGCTAGTTAGCTTAGCTAAGTTGCTATAAGTATATTGTATTAGCGTCTAAGCCTAAAAGCTATATTAGCTTAGCGCTAGTAAATTTATTAAAAATAAAAAGCTTTGTAAGCTCTAACTTCTATAGATAGTAGCACAAGATATAGAAAGCAAGTAGACTATATTACTTAAAACTTAATACTAAAAGCTACTATTATCTTACATTTTTTAATATTAGGCTTTTAGCACTTTATAAATAGTAATAGTATTAGCGCTAACCTCCTAGCTCTTAAAGAGTTTTAATACAAGCAGCTACTGTTATAAAAACAACATAAATAACGCTTATTAAAATAAGTACAACTTTCTTAACTTATTTACTTTTTTCTTGCTAAAATAAATATCTTACAAAACTTTAAGCAAATTATTACTTATATATAACTAGCTACTATTAGCCTACTTATTAACACTTATTGATAGGCAATAGATTTTACTAATTCTAGCACTTGTAGCATTGCTTATAATAAGAAAATTACTAATTACGATATTAGTATACTTACTAAACTTAACTATTTACTAAAAGAATCTTAATACAAAAAACTTAAGAAAGTTTTTAACTAAGAATAATTTTTACTAGGCTATAGATACTTTATTGTTAGAAATTTAGGAAAAAACAAGATTAACTAAGGCGTTCTCTAGTCTACTACGTTTAAGAACTATATACACTGCTTTAGAATACTTAATTTTTAGTATCTTCTTTCTAACAAGATTGCTAATTAGTTAGCTAATAAGTATTTCTTTAATTAATTAAAAAATTAACGCTAGACTAAAGCAGGCCTTTGCTGATTATAAGCATTTTTTTTTCTAAATAACACTACATCTAGCAACATCTAGGCTATAGAACAGCCTAAATTCTTAGAAAGAGGGGAAGATACTATATAATTATTGCCTGCTTTTATTTTTAGCTGCTTATTTACTAATTTCCTATAAGAAATTTAAGTACAGGCCGCTAAATTTATAAAATCTAGGTGCTTTTTAGACACCTAAATTCTATAGACTTATAATACTCTACTACTATACTAATACTACACCTAATTTCTCGCATTTGCAAAGCAACAACTAATAACAACAACTATTTTTATTATAGAACTTGCTTATTTTAGTGTAATATAGACCTTGTTTCCTTTTATCTTTACTTGCCTGCTAGCAGTATACTACTACTGTATTTATTTTTAAGGTGTCAAAGGTGGTGGTTGTTGTTGTAGTTATAATAGGGTTTCTAAAAAAAGTAAAAAGCAGCTACTCTCTACTAATTAGTCGCAAAAGTTAAAAAAAAGATTATGTAACAAAGACTAATAGCTTATATTAAGTAAAGTTAGACCTTACTAAGTTACTATACTAGAAGCTATAGTAGTAGATTATAAAGCTAGAGTTTACTATTGTTAAGCAGCTACCTCTATTAGTTAAAAAGGAGCTAGTGGCAATAGTCTCTATAGTAGTTAAGTTAGTATAGAAGTTAAAATGTAACTATAGTTAAAACATTTTTAATGCGTTTAGTATTATAGATATTAAAGTTATAATAAAAACTGTAAAAGGCTAGTTTAGCTAGTACACTATATACACTGCGCATATTAATAGTCTAGGTATAGTAAAAGTATATTACTTTAGTAATTTCCTTCTGCGCAAATACAACTTTAGTAAAGAAACTTAAGAGTAGCTTTATAAGAAGCAAAGGCGTGTTAAAACAGCTATTAAGCAGCTAAAATAAACTAACAAGTAGAAGGATTTTGTAAGTTGCCTTTAGGAATAGAAGAGCTGTATATAGATAGTAATGCTGTTATTGTTTATTTACATCTAAGAATAGGCACTAAACACCGCAACTGCAACACTGCTAAGATAGCAACAGAACAACAGAAGTTGCGGTCAGCAGTAAATAGTTAGCAGTAAATAGTTATTAGTTAAGAGGGTTAGTTAGAGGGATATTGCGCATCTTTGTTTCTGTTTAAATATGCTAGAGCGACACACTAATTGCGTGCTGGCAATGCTAAATAAGGGGGCATGAGCCTAGATACCTATTGTTAGCAATAAATCTTTATTTACCAAAAAGGTGTCTATAAAATGTGTGGTTACATTAAAAGGTTGTCTTAAAAGGCCGAAGCCAACTACTACTGTATATAAAGTTAAACTATAACTTTACTAACTAACTAACTTTTTTTCTATACCAACTTTACTACCTTTACGCCTAAGTATTATCCTTTAAAAATAACAATTACGGCAATATCTTCTCTCTTAGTCTCACAGAGGCTAAAAACAATATGCATACTATTAATAAAACTGCTTAAATAATATTTTAGCCTTTATTAGATAAGGCTTAAAGCAAGTAGCTACAGCAGTAACTACTTTAAATTTTAAGTTTATTAAAAGTCTTTAAAGACTTAGAAGTAAGTTTAAAAAAAAACTTTATTATTAACTAAACTTTTAGAGTTATCTAGCATTAAGATAAAGTACTAGAGCTTATAAAACTTAGCAACAGCATTAAAGTTACTAACATTTAAACTTTAGTAGATAAATTTTTTTTAAACACTCTGCGTTAACAGCACATTATTATAAATTAATAGTTTCATAGTACTTTATACTAATTCAATTTTATTCTTAAAGTTGTCTTAGAAATAGGCAATTTTTATACTTAACTCCTAGGACTTATAGACAAATATAGTAGTGTTAAAGGTTTTTAGAAACACTATTTAATTATTAGTGCAGTATTCTTGTTGCAAGACAGGAGGGCTAAAGAACTAGGTAATGTAGTGTTAATAGTAAAGAAGCTAGCAACAAAATTTATTAAAGAATATGTTAGTATTAATATACTCTGTATATTACTTAACTACTAAGAATCTATAAATATAGCTTTTGTACTACAACACATAGATCTTAAGGATACTACTTACTTTCTTAACGCAGCAGCACTACACTGTCTTAATATAAAGAACTAAAAAAAAGAACACTATATATTACTAGTAGACTAGACAACTATTAAGCTACTATATAAAAAAATTTGTACTTTTGTAGTATAAAACAGCCCTTACAGCAAACAGCTACTCCTAAATATTAGTAAATAAGCAGAAACTACGCCCTAACGCTAGGGTTAAGGACGACAGAGAGAACAGCAACTTCTACTATACTTTCTAGCAAAAGATCTTTAAGTATATAGCTATATCTAAAAACCTAGAAACTAATTAGCTTTACTTAACGCAATTTCTTGAAGACATAAATTACTATAAAGTAATAAAAGTATAGGTGTATCTAATATATAGCATGCTTATTTTAATAGCTGTAGAACTTAGAAAAACTCTGTTTAAAGCTTAATCTATTAATTACTATAGTAACTTTATAGCATCTAAGACCTGCACTTTAGAGAGTTGTAGTTTATTAATTATAACTAAGTAACTAAGGCGATCCTTAGGAATATTAGCAAAAAGTAAAGCTAATGATTATATAATAATTAAAGTATTTAAACTTGTAAGCAGAAAAACTATTATATAATAAAGGTGTAATGCTGCTAATATTTAAGTAGGGCGTGTAAAGGCTAGGACTAGTAACTAACTAGTTCCTGCTCTACTTTTTCTACTAAGCTCTTGTGCTCTAAAGGCAATACTAGCATACTAACAAGTAGCTATACAACTAGATACTAAGCTTAATAATACTACCTATATAAATAAAAAGCCTAATATAATAAACTAAAAGACTAAGATTTTTAGAGCAGGATGCTACTGCATAAATTCTACTTTAGTGTTCTTTAAGTTACTTAAGCGTGCCTACGTAAAAAAGCTAATTACAGATCTTAATTGTATTAAAGTTATTAAGAAATAGTATTAAAAGGTTAATATTAAACAACTGTATAACTCTAACAACTGATTATATAATTAAGTATACTTTATTTATAAGCATACTGCTGCAAGTATTATAGGTCTGTTTAAAAAGGCTATGCCTTCTAATATACTTAATAAGTGTCTGCTCTTACTATATATAAGACAAAGCTATTAGTAGGGATTTTAATTTAATTTTGTTATTTTTAAGCTCTTTACTAGCAAATATTACTTAACTAAGCAAGATAAAGATCTACTAAGCTACTAATATTAACTAACTTAACTTAACCTCTACTTTATCTCTACTTAGAATAAGATTATTAACACTATAAAGTTTTAACTATAGGTAGAGAAATTCTAACATATAGAATGTATTATTACTAATACCTACACGTGGCTATAATAGCGTAGCGATCTAGAGGATATTATTATAAAAACCTTTAAAATATATAAGTTTTATTTATAATATATAGATAGAAAGCTAAATTTTAGGTAGTTACGTAACATGTACTACTTGCTTATTTAATAAGCTATACGTATAGACCTAGAATACTAGTTACAATACGTAATGCTTTGTAAAAAACATACTCTAATTTCTTACCTTTACTAAGCTAAGTTTGCTAAAAAAAAGCAATTAAATATACTTTAAGTATATTAACTTTAACCTTAAGCATATAATAATAGAAGGCCTTAGTGTAGAAATAATTTAAAGCAGTGTTTTATTTAACAATAAAAACACAAACAACTACACAAAGATACTACTAGAGTTCTATAAGTATATACTAGCGTATCTATAGGAGCGTAAGAATACAGGTATTAAATTATTAAATAGTCTTATTAAAGAATAAGAAAATAAGACTAACTAGCTAGAAAACGCGTAGAAAGTAGTTCTTAACGCTAAATAAATAAAGCAAATTTATAAAAAAAGACAAGCTTAAATTTTATTACTTCTTTTACTTTATAAATCTACTAGGCTAACTACTTACAACTGCTATACTGTGCTTCTCTAGTTTATTATAGTCTAAGATAGTATAATAAAGGTGCCTACTATAAGAACTTATAAGGAGATTTATAAGGCACACTACAACCTTACTACTACTTTTTATACTTTTTCTAGTAACTTTAATAAGTTTAGAGGAATTAAATAGCTATTCTCTACAGATCTGTATATTAAGTACAAATTCTTAATTTAAAAGGCCTTTATAAAGTAAGCTAAATAAGATAATTTTTTTGTCTGTAAGAGCTAAATAATATGCTATAGAACTTTACTAAAAAATAAATTAATAAATATATTAATAAATATTATAACTATATTATACAACAGATTTTTAAATTATAGCTTATAGTATAAGAGTTAAAGAAAAGTACTTTTTGTACTAATTTTATTTAAAGTTTCTCTAACTAATTGTATTTCTTTAATAATAAAAAGAAATCTCTATACACAACAAAAAACTAAAATAAATAAAATACTAATTTGTTTTAAGCTAGTTTTTTTTAGCGCTTTTAAAAGAAACTTAGCTTAAAAGTAAATAAGTATTAAGTTTTCTAAAAAAGTAAAAAACTTATTATGCTTCTTTTTTTATAGTGTTTTCTGCGTGCTTGTTTTTAATTAAGAATAGTAATCTTAAATAACGTCTTAGTACCCTCTACTCTAACTAGGCAGCCTTGCTATAGCTGCCTTTAATTAATATCTAAGACTTAAGCTTCTGCTACTACTACTACTACACTTATGCCTAGGCTAAGTACTTTAGCTGCTGCTTAAGAACCTTGTTAAAGTAAACGCTTAAAGAAGTAAAAAATAAAAAGATAGTAGAGATGTGCCCCTATTAGGTGTATAGAGAGAAAACTGCCAAATTTACAAAATCTAGGTACTTTCTAGACACCTAAATTCTATAGCTACTACATAAGTATGTAATCTATTAGTACTAAGTAGCGTCCTAAGTAATTAAAATGTGTTTTTTTTGTTTATTTTTTTTATTTTTACTATAATTTCTTCTATTCTTTCTGCGGAATTTAAAGCTTAATAGGGCTAAGCTTATAGAAAAGGGAAGTTTGTGCTAGTACACAAGGTGATACCTAACTGCACACTAGGTTAGTGCTTAACTACCTAATCTTAAGGTATATAACTTATTTAGTATCTTATAGATAGGGGACTACTAATTATTTGTGCACTCTATAGCTTAGCTCCTGCAATGTACTATAGAATAGGCATCATCTTCCACTAATAGTCTTTACACCTAACTTATAATAGAATTATTATCTTGTCAACCTTGTTCTTGTATAATCTAGCTACTAGTAATCTCTTGCCCTCGTAGCAGTATGTCTTCATACACTCCAACACCCGTACAATAGTCTTTAAAAGAAGTAAGAAATGCTTTTAAGGAGGCCTAGCGCAGTGCTAAGAGTTTTATAGCACTAACTAGAGTTTTTTAAAAAATTTTAGCAAAAAAACTTTACAAAAAGAAGGTATAAGGACCTCCTGTAAGGAGCTCTTTAAGGCTAAGATACAAGAACTAACATAGTCTTAACGTAGGAGGTATAGGCGTACACTGCCTGCTATATAACTTCTTAAAGGTACTTAAGCTTAAAGCACTACTTTATTAGCTTTAAGAAAATTAAAAGCTAATTATAGTTTATGCTATAATAGTAGCAGCTCTGAGAAAAATTAATTAATTTTAAATATACTTTTTTAATCTTCTAAAGCTTCTAAACAAATAAAAGAACCTTTATAACTATTAATATAGAACTTTATTTAGATAAGCTAGTTAAAAAGAAATTAATACTCTACTATTAAAAGGCACTTAGATAGAAGAAGAGACTCTAGAGAACTTTAGGCCTCTTCCTCTTAAATAAGTATTTACTTATAAGCTTAATAAGAACAGTTACTTTTTCAAATGTAAAGCACGTTTTGTAGTAAAAAAAACTTTTAAGTTAAAAACTTACTATACTTAATATACGCAGTAATACTAGCTGCGTAATCCTTTAAACTTGTAATAGTAATTATAGCTAAGTTTAATATAAAAATTTAGTAGCTTAACGTAGTGTTAAGACCCAGAACTAGGACTCGTGGAGAAGTCTTCACGAAGACGTCGGCATTCTCAGACAATGGCCTAACGAGCAGCCAGCAGTCACGTGATTGCTTAGTGCTTAGTGCTCTTAGCACAACTAAGCAATACTAATTACACTGCAGGACTGCTTAGTGCTTAGTGCTCTTAGCACGACTAAGCATACTAAGTAGAGCATACACTTGTTAGTATATAGCAGTAAGCATTAAGCTCTTATAGCTTAGTGTGTTTAACTTTAAGTGCAATCTAAGGATTACCTAATTCTTAACCTTTTTATGTTATTTACATTGTTCTACTAAACGTGCTAACACACCCCTGTGCTATTATATTAATTTACTAATTATGCTAGTACAAACTCCTTGTCTATTGCACTTACTTACTTTAAGAGAACTAATATAGATTATTTACAGACAATTTTTACACTTTAAACACTTTTAAGATAAGTAATACTGCTATAGACACTCTTGCTAATTCCTAAACTACAGGAATAACTACGCATGCTAATAAGCTTAAAACTTACTATAGTAACTATAATAAGCTTAAGGCATAGCTACTTTAAGTTAACAGATACTTTTATATTAAAGAGACTAAGATTAACAATAACAACGTAGTTATATAGGCCTCTACGTTCTTACAAGAAGCTGCTAAAAAATAGGCTAATTTTATTTTTTATTAATATATAGATATAACTGTTAACAATAATACTAATAAAGTACTTATTAAAAACTAAGACAATTTTAAAATAAAAATAAGAAAGGTATTCTTACTTTTTAAGAAATCTATAGTAGCAGAATAAAAGATTTAAAGGTTGTAACAAACTTGCTTTATAGCTAACTATATAACAAAGTTTTAGCAGTACTAAGCAGTTATTAAATAAAATAATAACGCTTTAATATAGATGTACTAACAAGGTCTTAAACTAGCTGTACATATAGAACTTATGCAAAGCAGAGCTACCCTTAACACGCTTAATAAACTTATAGCTAAAGCTATTTAAGTAGATAACAACCTTTATAAGCTTAAGCTAGAAGAATAACTATTCTTATAAGGAAATTGCATACTTAAAAATATAGACGCTTAACTACGTTAAACTTATTAACGCCTATACCCTAACTAAAGTTAATAATAAAACAGTACGCCAAGAATTTTAGAATATTATATAACTAACAGCTATAAGCCTATACACCTTAACAACCTTAATAAAAGACCTTAGAAGGGCAAGTTTTAGTATAACAAAAATAGCAAAAAAGGAATTACTTGCTATATATATAGTAAAGAAGGTTACATAAAGCAGAACTACTAGAGCTAAAGTAAAGTAATGTAATAGTTAAATATTTTTTACTATGTAGTACTTAGCAACAATCTAGAGGAAGAATAGAATGTTATTACTTAACCTACTATTACAGTCTAAGGATAGGACTAGGCAAATATTAATAGTCTAGATAACCTCTTTATAATTACTTTAGAGGAAGCTTTAGATAACAACGTCTTTAAGATAATGCTTAACAAAGGAATAGAAGTAACTCTAGCTAACTAAACTAAGTATAGAAAAATAGCTAGGTTTTAAGAAACTTACTAGCCCTCTACACTAGTAGTAAAGGAAGTACTAATAGCCTAGGACTAGGAAATTTTACTACTAGCTGTACGGAAATACTCTACTACGCTAGATAAGCAAGATATTAATATATAAGTACTACTACTTTTAGAAATATAATGCTTAAACAACCTAGCTAAGAAGATTAACGTTCTACTAAGGTAGCTTAGACAACTTAAGAATATCTTTATAAGACTTTGTAGAAGAATATTAATTAAATACTACTAGTATGCTAATTTACTAGAAGAACTGTAAAAGAAAGAGATTATTTTAAAGGCAACTATTAATAAAGCCCTACACAATAACTTTGTATAGAAATAGACTTAAAATGCTAAGGCATCCTAGAATAAACTAACGCAGCAACTCTTAGACAAAGAGAGAGAGGAGATTTATAAAAAACTCTAGGCGATACGCTAAAAGCGCAGGACTTAGAGTAATAGCCGCGCTATAAATATGTATTATTAGATAGACCTGTGCAATTTAGAACACGTGAGGTACTTCTAAATTGTATATATATATAACAGCTGCACTATATATTATTTAGACAAGTACAGATTAGAATAGTTTTTTAAGAAACTAAAAAGAATACTTTAATACTAATACTTATAGTATAACTGCTCTAACAACAAATGCGTGGTACACTTATAGAATAAATAATATAGCTTATACTTTTATAGACATAATAATCTAGAAGAGACTCTGTAGATGTATATAACGTAGTAGAAGGATTATAAGAACAGAACTTGTGTATAGAAGTGCAACTAGCCTTTATAGCACACGTGCCTTAATATTAAATGCGAACTATATATAGTTGCTAAGAAGTTTTATAGATTTAGCATATAGTCTTTTTTAGACAGACGCCCTAAACACCTAGAACTGCTAGAGCAATAAACGCAATTAACTTCTTAAGCCTCTTTAAGCTACTAGTAAAGCTTAATAGATATTAGATAATAGCATTAGTAGACTTTAGCTTCTAAGCTAACTTTGTTTCCTTTTAAGCAGTGCAAGTAGTAGGTTTATAAATACTAAAAAAATAAGAACTCTATCTACTACATGTAGTAAATAGTTAGCCTATACTAGGCAAGACAACTATTACGCACGAGGTTAACAAGGTAACGCTTAGTATTTAGATATATAAAGAAGAATTAAACTTAGACGTTTTTAGATTAGCTACCTACAACATTATATTAGGAATTTTTTAGTTATAAGAATATAACTTGTAGATTAACTAGAAGTTAAAAAAGTTTTTATTTAAGTACTGTAAATTAAACGCAACTATAAGCTAGCCTACGCATCTAACAACTATAATAGTAGATAAGAGGAAAATTAACAACATTACTAAAGAATAGCAGACTTTAATTAAAAACAGCTTTACAATATAAGAGTTTAACTTAATAGACACTAGTAGAGTATTTCTAAGTTATAAAGTTAGAGTTTTAGAGCAACGCGTAACTCTAAATATCTTAAAAGAGTATAAAGAATTTTAGCACCTTTTTATAGAAGTAGTAGATAGCAAAGCCTTACTAAGATACTAACTTTAGGACTATAAGATTGTTCTAGAAAAAAGGAAGACTCTACCTTTTAAGCTAATTTATTAACTATTAAAGATAGAACTTAAAGAACTAAAAACTAAGCTAGATAAGGATCTAAGGAAAAGATATATTAGACCTTTAATATTGCTAGCAGGATTTTTTATACTCTTTGTACTAAAAAAAAATAGGCTACTATAAATGTGCGTTAACTACTAGAAACTTAATAACATTATAGTAAAGAATTAATACTTATTACTAAATATGATAGAGCTTTAGGATTAATTATCTTATGCTAAGGTCTTTATAGCATTAAACTTTTAAGATAGATACTACTTTATCAGAATAAAGAAAGGTAAAAAATAGAAGACAGCGTTCGAAACATAATATAGATACTATAAATATACTATTATACTGTTTAGGCTTATAAACGCCCTAGCAATATTTTAGGAACTTATTAATAATATGTTAAAAGTATATTTAGACATCTTTGTTATAGTATACCTAGATAACATCTTTATCTACTCTAAGAACCTAAGAAATTATGTGGAACATGCCTATATAGTACTAAGGTGCCTAGACTAGTTTAATTTCTAGCTTAAACTAAAGAAATGTAAGTTTTATAGGGATAAAGTCGCTTTCCTTAGATATATAGTAGGAGCACAGGGAGTACAAATAAGTAAAGAAAAAATATAAGTAGTTAAAAAATAGCTATACTTAATAATAGTTAAGGAGATACAATTATTTCTAGGATTTTTAAACTTTAACTAATAGTTTATTAAGAACTACTCTAAGATTGCTATCCTGTTAACAAGACTTACAAGGAAGGAGATACCTTTTAAGTAGAGTAAAGAAGTAAAAAACGCTTTCTAGACGCTTAAGGAAGTAAGTATAAGACTACTATACTTTAGAATATTTTAAGTAGGACAACTATTGTGCTTTAAAACTAATGCATTAGACTTAGCACTTAGAGGCTACGCTAGTAAATTGCATAAAGGCAAATAGTACCTAATTGCGTACTATTTATAGAAATTGTTTAGACTAGAAGAATAATACAACGTCTATAATAAAGAGCTGCTAGCTATTGTTGTATACTTATAGTATTAGAGAGTATATACAGAAAGCTGCTTAGAACTTATAATATTTATAGACTATAAGAACTTAGTTAACTTTATAACTACTAAGGTACTTAACTAATAATAGGTAAGATAGTTAAAACTACTTAAATAATACAAGTTTAAGATTATATACACACTTAGAAAGAATAATAGTAAAGTAGATGCTTTTAGCTAATAACATAATATTATAAGAATAAAGAAAATTATTAATACTACAATACTTAAGATTAACAAAAATAGATTATTAGGACTAGCAAAAACGCTAAACGCAGTTTTATAAATTATACCTAACGTACTAGAAGAATTGTAGAAAGTAATTATTAAATAACATTATAATAACTTTATACACAGTTATTTTAGTATTACACAAACTATAGAACTTATTAAAAGAAATTATAAGTTTCTAGAAATAAAGGATAAAGTTACCTTTTTTATTGCTAAGTGCGTAGACTATTAGAAGAACAAGCACAGTACCTATGCACCTTACAAAGAAATGCAAGTAATAGAGCTACTTAACGCACTATAGTTAGATATCTCTATAGACTTTGTTACAGGCCTACTAGTCTTAAGAGACCCTATTACTAAAGTATTTTATAACGCAATTCTTGTAGTAGTTAATTAATTTACAAAACAAGCAGAGTATATTGCCTTTAAGAAAGATTTTACAGTAGTATA
This sequence comes from Alternaria gansuensis, assembly GCA_009289805.1. Classification (NCBI taxonomy): domain Eukaryota; kingdom Fungi; phylum Ascomycota; class Dothideomycetes; order Pleosporales; family Pleosporaceae; genus Alternaria; species Alternaria gansuensis. The sequence goes on along the minus strand of WBOK01000495.1, from coordinate 8,514 downwards.
GCTAGCACATATTATTAATAACTAAATTATTAAGTATTACAGCATACTAAAGTTAATTATTAGTAATAAAAATAAGCTTTTTACCTCTAACTTTTAGACTATATTATTAGCTGCGATTAAAATAAAAAGAAAGCTATTAACGGCTTATTATTTGCAAACAGACAGATAAATAGAATAAACAAATTATATAATAAAAGCCTATCTTAGAATATATGTTAACTAACAGTAAAACAACTAGGTATTGTTACTACTTATAGCACAAATAGCATACAACAACAAGATATTAGAGTCTATAGAATAAACACTGTTCTACGTAAACTATAGAAGATACCTAAATCTCTTTACACGTATATTTCTAAGCTAGAAAATAGAAGTAGCTATTGCAACAGCTAATAAGCTTAAAACAGTACATAAGTTACTTAAAATAATACTTAAAAAGGCTTAATGCTAAAGCATTTTATATATTAACTAGAAACGAAAAATAGTACTTTAGCTAAAAAAGTAGAATAAAGCATATTTACTTATAAAGAATCTTTGCACTAAACGACTAAACAAAGGACTTAATAATGTTAAAGTTAGACTATTTTTAATTTTAGACTAGAAGGGACTAGTTATATACATAATTAACCTTTTACTAGATGTAAAGATCTACTTAAGATTCTATATTAATATGTTAGAACTAGCAGACCTAGAGACGTTACTTTAGAAAACTTTCTACTATAAGATAAAAATAAAAAATTTAAAGTTAAGAAAATTCTTGTACACTAAAACAACAGCAATAGCAAGGAATATTTAGTTAAGTAGTTAAGTTACTTAGACAGTAACAACATATAGAAACTAGATATAAACTTTATAAACTGCTGTTTGCACCTTGCAGAATACTACTAAGATTAGAAGCTTTTTAATAATTAAGCAGCAAGCCTTTAAAAGCACTTTAAGTGCTAGGTAAAAGGTTTAAGGCTAAACTCTTAGAGACACTAGAAAACTCTATAGTTTCTCTAGCTTTTTTATACTTTAACTCTTTAATCTTATAGAACTTTACTACTATCGCATTCTCTGCGTAACAGTTTAATAAATTTATTTATAAATAAAGCTGCTTTTTGTAAGCATGCTACACGTGTAACTCTTCTAACACCTTTTTATACATTTTTATTATAGCATTTTGTGTATTACAACTTTTTTTTATGCGTGCGCGTAGCTTTTCCTTTTCTATAGCTAAACGCTGAAACTCTAACTCTGTTACTTAAATATTATACTATTAGCCCTAACGTAAACACTTGCTATACTTTTTTAAATAAATATATACTTTGCACACGCGCTTGTTGTATATATAAGTAAAGCATTTTTAAACTATAGCTTTTCTAAAGAAATTAATAAAGTTGCAGAGATAGTAATAGCAATTAGTACTAGTAAGAGGTTTCTGCTTAGGTATAGTAAGATAAGAACAAGGCAGCTAACGCTACTTATAACAAGGGGACAGCCCTATTATAAGCTAAGACTTCGCTACTGTTATATAACTTAAGGACGACTTACTAGAAGAAAAGGAGATAGTATTAAGACCTAGAACTAGGACTTGTAGAGAAGTCTTTATAAAGACGTTAGTATTTTTAGACAATAGCCTAACAAGTAGCTAGCAGTTACGTAATTACTTAGTACTTAGTGCTTTTAGCATAACTAAGCAATACTAATTATACTGCAGGACTGCTTAGTGCTTAGTGCTCTTAGCACAACTAAGCATACTAAGCAGAGCATACACTTATTAGTATATAGTAGTAAGCATTAAGCTTTTATAGCTTAGTGTATTTAACTTTAAGTGTAATTTAAGGATTACCTAATTTACCAATCGTGCTAGTACAAACCCCTCGTCCATCGCACTCACTCATTCCAAGAGAACCAACACAGATCATCTACGGACGATCTTCACATATAGTAAGTGCGTTTTTTAATACTAAAATTAGTAATAAAATAGCAGTCCTATATAACCTACTAAATAGTTATAAGCGCCTAAAAAAGTGTATTAAGCTTAAAAGAGCCTTATGTAGCTTACAAGAATTGCTATTATTATAATATAATAAATTTTTAAGCATACTTAAAAAGCTTAGCTTATAGGCCTTAGCTAAAAAGCCTTGTCTCTTTTTTACTAAGGACTGCGCGCTTCTCCTAATATTCTATATCGACAATATTCTCCTTATAAATTATTAATTTTACTAAATAAGAGTCTATAAGCTTCTTAAATTAATTAAAAATACTTATAAAATTAAGAATAAAAGAAAGGCAAGCTAGTTTTTAAAAAGAAAAATTGTAAAAGATTATAAAAAGTGCTTAATATTGCTACTACACAACACCTATATTAACAAAGTTATAAAAAAATTTAGTTTAAACGTTTTTAGTAAGTTTCTAAAAACTTCTTTGCCTTTAAAAAAGTTAGTTAAAAATCTTAGAAAGGCCTTAAAGCCTTAAATTAAAGCTTACTAAAAGCGCGTTAGCAGCGTGCTTTATATAGCTATTATACTGCGTCCTAACACTACCTACGCAGTTTTTAAGCTTTTTTACTTTCTAACTAACTTTTTAGAAGCTTATATAAAGGCTGTAAATTATTTTATATAATACCTCTACTATATAAGGTATAAGAGGATTACTTACAGCAAGAATTATAGTAAGAAGCTAACTATTTATAAAGATACATCTTTTATAAATAATTTAGAAACTTATTAATTTTCTTAAAGCTATATTATTATGCTTTTTAGAAGACTAATTATTTAAAAAGTAGCTTATTAAGCTATAGTAATAACTTTAATAACAAAAGCTAAGCTCCTGATACTAGAGTATATAGTAAAAGAATTTATAGCGCTTAAAAGACTATTTAATGAACTTAAGCTTATAGTCTTAGGAGCTGAAAGAATTTTTTGTAATAACTAGCAAACTATACGCTTAGTTGTTAAAAAGTAAGAAAGAGTTACTACTAAGCTTTGTTATATTAATATATAAAACATGTAGCTTTGCTAAAAACACGCTAAAAGCTTATTTTAAATTAAGTATTTACTAATAGCTAAGATGCTAGCTAATAAACTTACTAAGTACTTATTAAAGCAAAAGCTTAAGTACTTTAAAAAGCTTATTAATATTAGACACGTGTCTTATAATTAATTACAAGAAAAAGAAAGCATGAAAAAAAATAAGAAAGATGTTTAATTATTAGAGTAGATTAGCTCTCTATTTTTAGAATACTTATAAGTTTATGAAAAAATAACCTTTTTTTAATAAGTTTTTAAGTAACTAAGAGGTTAACTAGCTTATTTAATAGCTTTTTAGCGCGTAAACAACGCGCAAGGAGACTGTTAGAAGAGCTAGTAAGCTCTTCTTAGTTATTTTAACTCTTCTTCTTTTCTTCTTTACTTTTAAGGCCCTCTCTAGCCTTTTTCTTTTTAGCTGCCTACTTTAGAAGCACGTGAACTACAGCTTATAGGCTTTTTTGCTTATTTACTTTGTAATTTATTAATATAAAGAACGTAAAACAGAGTATAAGAAAAGCTTATATAGGCATGTTTTTCTAGAGCTTAGCAAAAAGTTTTTTAGCTAAAAAGAGAGTAATTTAAAAGCTTTAATTGTTAGTAAAAGCTTAAAATTTAAGAAGAAAATATATATAGGACTTTATAAGTCTTTTTATTAGAGTACTACTAGTAGCGTGTCCTAGCGCTAGAGGACTTGTTTTAATAAGCTCTATTAGAGCTACTAAACAAAGCACTTTTAACGCACTTAAGATAAAGCACGTTGTAATACGCACTAAGTTTACTTTAGTAATTAAGAGTTGCTGCTAAGGTCTTACGCCTATAGGTAGTCTTAACTAAGGTTTTAACTTTGCCTACACGCCTTTTAGACGTGTAAGCTAGTGCTATACTTAAAGTAGTACTAGTTAACTTTGCACAAAAAGTGTATTTTAAGGTTAGCTGCGCTATTAGAAGAAGTAGCAATAGTAGCAGCAAGAGCAAGGGCGCAGGCAAGGGTAATAGTAGCAGTAGCAGCACGCGCGCAGCAGCATAGGCAGTAGCACAGGTAGTAGTAGCTTTTTATAGTTTTAACTTTTATATAAAGTTAGTAACTAAATAGAAGAAATGCTAAAACAAAGCTAGAAGCTGCGCAAGGGTATATAGTAGCGCGTAGTAAGCTTAAAGAGCTAGGCAAAAGTATTATAATACTTATAAAAGTAATTAGTATTACTTTTAAAGATATTAGGCAAGCTTATAAGTAACACTTACAGTAGCTATAGTAGTGTTAGATACTAAGCTTAAGAGGCTTAAAAAAAATTATTATTGTTATTATGCCTTGCGCTAAAACGCACGTGGGCAGCATATTACATAGTCCGCTAGGACTATATAGAGCTCTACATAGGTAACTAAGGTTTTAGTTACCTAGGGGGTGTGTTGTATTTATAACGTACTAACTTTAAGGCCTAAGGCCTCTTTAGCACTAAGCCTAGGCGCCTATTAGCTTACGCGCTAAGCGCGCGCTAGCTAACCTTACGTTAGAATATCTACGCCGAACTTATAAGCGTATACTTAAGCTTAGCAGGATACGTGTTAAACTCCTTTAAGTTTAACAGCAGCCTTTCTAGGCTAGGTCCTTATAAATAGCACGTCTTAGACTTAGTTAGAAAGGCAGAATTAGAATTAATCATCCGGTTCTCCTAAACTACTGTTTCCAGCTCCTTGTTCTCCACACTAACTACTATTAAATTCTTGTAACTAAAAAAAACTTTATTACGCTTAGATTTATACTTAAATAGAATTTATATAAAGCACTTACTATATATAATTTACTTTACTAGAGCACATTTATAAAGAAGAAAAAAGAATACTTTTCTTTAGCTACTATACTAGACGCACCTAAAAAGCGTAAAAATAGTAACAATATTATATACTTTAAGTGCTAGAAGAAAGGACACTATACTAAAAAGTGCTAAAGCAGCAACCTTAATAAGGTCCTAGTTAATATACACTAAATAAAAAAAAGTTAAACTTTACTACAAACTTAGAGTTAGTAATACGCGTACTAGTAAATATTTTACTAAGGATATAGCGCGTATGCTACGCACGTTTAGTAACTATAGTACAGAAGAAACTTAAAGTTATTTTAAACTTATAAGTAGATGTTAGCCTTATTAGTTAAAAAACAGCTATAGAAATAGATCTAAAACTTATTTAAGATATAGAACTTCCCTACTTAAGTTAAATTAAACTTTAAAAGTAGAATATATATGTAGTATATAAGCTCTAGCTGCGCTTAATAAATAATAATAGCGTAGAGCGTATTACAAAAGTTACTATATACAAAATAAATAAAAAGAGCGTACTACTATTGCTTAGTAATCCCTTTTTAAGTTAGAAGAGTATCTATATTAACTGCAGAAGGTAGCTGTAGCGTTAAGAATATATAAGAGCAAATATTAACTTAGTAGCTACTAAGGTAATTTTAAAAGATGCAAGACTTATAAAGTTAAAAGCTTACTTCTCAAAAGTACTTTAAATTAATAGTGTAAATATTAAGCTTAATGCATATATACTAAATGTATTTATAGTATAAGTACAGTGTATACCTAATGCGTTGTAAAAATACGCTAATATTTTTAATAACAAAGCTACTAAAACTTTTTTATAACTGAAAAGCTTAGATTACGCAATTTCTATTTAATAAGGAAAAGAACTTCTTTATAGGCCTTTTTATACTTTCTTTTTTTATAAGCTTTAAGTGCTCTGCAAGTATATTAAAGAAGTACTAAAAAAGAGATAGATTTGCTATAGCACTAGCCCTATAGGCGCTCTAATATTATTTATACTTAAGAAAGATAGAACCTTTTGCTTTTGCGTAAATTATTAAGGTCTTAACGCTATTATAATGAAAAATTATTGCCTGCTCTTTTTAATTAAAAAAATACTAGCCCGCCTATTAAGTGTATACTACTACACTATACTAAATCTTAAAGACGCCTACTATTGTCTAAAGATCAAGTCAGAAGATAAGTAGAAAACTGCTTTTAGAACATAATATAGACATTTTAAATATCTTATTATACTTTTTAGGCTTATAAACGCTTTAGTAAGTTTTTAAGCTTATATTAATAAAGCTTTAAAAGAGTACTTAGATTATATTTACGTAGTTTATCTAGATAATATTTTTATCTATACTTACAACAATAATATTGCGCTACACTAGCGTACTATACGTGCTATACTTAACTTTTTATAAAAAGCAAAGTTATATATAAATTTTAAAAAGTGCATATTTGCTTTAAATAAAGTTTATTTTCTAAAATTTATTATTATAAAAAGCAGTATTTGCGTAAATCTAGCGCGCGTTACTACTATTAATAGCCTATACTTACTAGTATTAAGGAGCTGTAGTTCTTTCCAGGATTTATAAATTTTTATTAGCGTTTTATTAAGAACTATGCTATAGAAATAGCATCTCTTATAAATATCTTAAAAGAGAAACAGGCATTTTACTAGAACAAGAATATATATACTACTTTTATAAGGCTAAAGTAACGCTTTATATATATGCTTATTTTACGCTACTTTAAAGATACACGTATAATTTATATTAAGATAAATACTTTAAATTTTGCTATTTTAAGTATATTATCCTAACTCTTTAAAGATAAAAAGTAGTATTTTATTATATTTTACTTACAAAAACTAAAAAATGCTAAGCTAAACTATAAAGTATATAACTCTAAACTTTTATCTATTATATAAAGTTTTAAAAAATAGTAATACTACTTAGAAGGCGCTTAACACACTATTTAAGTATTAATAGATTATAATAACTTACGTGCTTTACGCGCTGTACAAAAGCTAAACTAGCATTAAGCATGCTAAACTCTATATTTAGAAGCTTTTAATTTCAAAGTTAAATACTTTTTAACGCGTATAAACTCTGCAGATAAACTATTAAAAAGAGTAGATTATTAATAAGAGAACTTATTATTAACTTAACTATTGCCTATACTGCAGAATAAACTTTTAGCAAGAGTAGAGTATAGTAGAATAGAAAGTTTTATAACTTAGTATAGCTAGAAAGGCGCATGTAAGACGTATGTAGCTAATATTTATAAAATAAAAAGTATTTAAACTGCTAGTGCTATAAGGTGTACACTATACGTACTATGCTCTCTAGCTAAAGTATTAGTTAGTAGCAAACTTACAATAGTAGAGTTAGAAGCTTTAATAAATAAATTGCGCTAGTTGTAATAAAAGAACGCCTTTACTTTACAGCAGGTTATAGACTTTATATAAGTAGTATATACTTAAAAAGCAGTAGCGCGTAAGTGTAGCGCGTTAATAATAAAGAAGTTTTAAGATATAAAGGTAGAATTTACGTTCTACTAGAACAAGCTATTAGGCAGGAGATTTTATTATAGAATTATAATACGCGCATAGCAAGTTATTTTAGCGCACGTAGAACTTATAAGCTTATTAGCAGGCTATATTACTAGCTAGAGCTAAGCTATAATGTTTAGAATTACGTGAAAACTGATGTAGTATACTAAAGAAGTAAGGCTTTAAAATACAGCAAATATAGTTAGTTGTTACTATTACTTATTCTTAATAAGATGTTTAGAAAAGTAAGCCTTAATTTTATTATAAGGCTACTACTAGCAAAAAATAGTTTAGGCTGCGTGTTTAATGCAATTTTTATAATTATTAATTACTTTTTAAAGATAGCAATCTATATACTTATATTAAAAACGTAGGATATAAAATAGTTTACAAAATCTTACTTTAAATATATTATTCTAAAGTACAGAGTTTAGAAGAGTATTATATCTAATTGTAGTTTAATTTCTACTCTAGTATTTTAGATAAAAATATGCTACTAATTATAAGTAAAGCATAGGCTAAGCCTAGCTTTTAACTTACAAACAAATAGGCAAACTAAACACTAAAACTAAATAATAAAGCAATACTTAAAGATATTTACTTTAAAGAAATAGGACAATTAGGTGTTACTTCTACTAACTACACAATTTATATACAACAACTTTATTTATAAATTAATAAAGATAACACCTTTTTACGTAGTATATAGCAAGCATTTATTACTTACGTTACCTTCTAAGAATAGTAGGCTAGAAAAAGAAGTACTAGACGCTATAAAAAGAGTACAGGGTATGCATAGCGCACGTGCAATAGCAAGAAAATACTTTTTAGTAACACAAGAAAACTAACGCTAATACTATAATAAAAAATATAAACTAAAAATTTTTTACTAAAAAGACTTAGTTTGCCTTAGCATAAAGAACGTTAGCCTAGCTTACTAACTTAGTATAAAGCTTTAGTAAGTTTATAGAACTATTCTAAGTAGAAAAAGTAGTTAGAACGCAGGCTTACTAACTATAACTACTACCTTACTATTATATTTATAATATTTTTTAGGCTGGTAAAAATGCTGACAGTTGGGTCTGACTAATCAGAACACCAAAACCTTCGCACCTCCGCATCGCCACGAATACAAGAG
>WBOK01000494.1:0-43115 GCA_009289805.1 Alternaria gansuensis | reverse complement strand
TAGGCTGCCTCTGAGTCTACTACAAACAAGTAGAAGGCAGAGACCTCTACCTCTAAGTTGATAGTAGAACAAGCAACTATACCTAGATATTGAATCCGCAACAAAATACTTAAAATTAAATAAAGAAACATTTAAGCTTTCTACCCTACTTTTACGCTTAAGCTAGGCTATTGTACTAGGATCATAAAAAGAGCTTAATAACTACTTAATAATAACCTTACTTACATATCTAGAAATTGAAACTGAAGATTAAAAAAGTAAAATGAAAATTAATTTTTATAAAAATCTGATAGACCTTGCTAAGAACCAGAGATCTTAGAGAGAAACAACAGAATTAATTATAGAGTATTTAATATCCAAATAGCAGTGCGCTTGCCTAGAGAAGCTAATTTATCAATACCTAGAGATAGGAAGCCTTTTTCAAATAAGCCTAACAACTTACTACTAGTTTAATAGTTCTTGCCTCAAGACTTTAACGCGCTAGCAATTGGGATAACACTTTTATTTTAGATAAGCAAGATATAGAGCGTAAATTATCTTACGTAGCGAGATTCTAGGCTTGAAATAATGAATAAATAAGTAATCATAAGCTAAATCTTTACTTATGATACATAGTGCTTAGATTACTAGTTAAAGAGCAAATTAGCTTATAAATTGTTATTTTCTACTACGCAAGCTATGTAGCGGGCGTAAGTGTAAGAATAAAACTTATGGTTTTAATAATTAACTAAAGAGTAGAAGCATAGGTATTATTAACGCGTTAATTAAAGGTCATAAGAATTTATTATAGAGCAATCTCTAAAATACATACCCGCTAAGTTTACAAATAACGTAAAAAGACTAAGCACGCTATATAACTCATAGTGATATATTTATAATAGCTTTGCCTACCAAGTTTAAACTGGATCGAAAGAATGTTTAACTGTATTATAATATTCTACCAACACTTCTAGATTTTGAAAAGTAATTACTGTATTATTTTATAAAGGCTTTATTCAAAATTACCTATAAGAAAATCATGAACTAGTTAAGTATAAATAACACTTACACTAAGATATTAAAAAAGAAGTACGTAATCGCCTAATGCTTATTAAGTGATTCTAGAGTTAAAAGTTCAATAAGAATAGCTTTTTCCTTAAATCCAAGGCTTAAATTATTGTGAGAAGTAAATTTTAAAAAAGAAACTTTTATCACTTCAATACATGAAGCCATATTAGCAGCTAAGTTTATTTAAGCGGCAATAGCTATTGCTGCTGAAAATAATTGAAATTTTGAATCTTTTAATGCTGTAGAATTGATTGTTAATGTGTTTATTATTGTTAATATCTTAGTACTCTATAAAATACTAAACATATTTAAGAAGCTTAAGAGGTTTATACAGCTTAACTACATACTATATAAATCGCAAGACTCTCTACTATTGTAGTATAAAAAGTTTTTACTATTACTAAGAGAGATTAAACTAATTGCCTTACTAGAAGAGCCTTGCTTATTCTTTAGTTAATAAAGAAGGATTTTAATTTTACTTTATATAGATAATATTCTACTAGATTTCGCAAAGGAATATAAGCAGAAAGCAATAAACTTATAGTTAAAAATCATACACAAGTATAAGATATAGAAACAAGAATTTGTTGAATAGTTTTTTAGTATCCAAGTGATTAGAAATTATAAAAAGCAAACAATTACGCTTATATATAATATATATATTAATTAAAATAAAAATAAGTTTAAGCTGGAAAATAATAAATTTCTTAAAATTCTACTCCTGTTAGAAGAGCTAATTAAGAACACTAGCAAAGCAACTAAGTAAAGTATCAAGGCTTACGAAGAAAAAGTTAAATTAATACTATATATAGCTATTATACTGTAACTAGATATTGCTTACTTAATATTAAAGCTCTTCCACTTTATTACAAACTTTGGTAATCAATATATAATTGTGGTTAAATAAGTCATTATCTACTTTTATTAAATTAAACGATATGCGAACTAATTTAAGAGCTATAATAGCCTAAACTTAATAGTATAGGCAATGCTTTGTTAGTTAAGAATTATAAAACTTATTTCTTTATTTTATAAATATGTAGCTGTTTTATATAGTGGTTTAATAATTTAGAAGGCGGCTAAGTGAGCTATAGTGAATATTTTAAATACTAAAGCTAAGCTACTTGCCTTTAAGTAAACTACTTAAGAGGCTATAGTCTATAAGCTTTGTTCTTTATTAGCTGTCTTTTAAATCAGATGACGTCTAGATAGTTTAGTATAATAATCATTAAATAATTCGATTTATAGTTTTTAAACAGGAAGTAGATTAGCATTTAATTGAGATATATAGATATTTATAACATATAGCTATAGTAGAAATATACTGAAACACTATTATAGGTCAAGTACTTAGAAATAGTATTTATACTAGCTATTAGACTTATCAAGTTGCTATATAACAATAGTTAAAGAAGTTTAAGCAGTTGCTTAACTTTTTTGTAAATTAAGTACTTTATTAAAAGTAATAGTAATTTATAAGCAAAGAATTTGTAATTAGCAGCATCATTTATATACTAGGCTAAGTTTCTTCTGAATTATTTAGGATAAGCAGGAGATTAAAAGCTGAACAAATAAGAAAACTAGAACTAGAAACAAGCCTATCAGTAAGTATTCAAATGATTATACTTACTAGACTTTATTAGTAAGTCCTACTTAGCCTTTTAAGCTTTAGCAAGCTTAAGCGCATTATTAGCTATCCTAGCTTAGACAGTTAGAGTCTAAAGGCGAGTAGCATAAAGACGCGAATCTAATTTATTGCTTCTCTATACAAAGTTATAAGATAATTGTTAGCTTACCCTGGTATACTTATACTTATATAATTAAAATGTATAGCAATTAGGACAAATTTACAAGCAAAAGCAATTGAAATATAGAGTAGAAAGAGGTTGTATTCTACAAGAATGCTATTCTTAAAAGGTTGGGTAATATAAAAAGTGCTACTATTATTTATTAAAAGCTAGCTGCCAAATAAAGTACTAGGCTAGTTAACTGAAAGCATAAGTAGTATAACGCTACGCATTATATGGCTTTGATTTTGAAGAAATACATTAATTTAGACTTATAGCTTGCTAAGTCAGCTGTGTTAAATACGGAAAATCTTTAGTATTATATCCTAGATTAAAGACACTTACTAGAACAAGAGCCGGAGCAGGCAGCATGAACAAAGTAGCAAGACTATAAGACAACATCTCTTAAGTGTAGTAATTTTTGATAAGAGGCTGTTACGAACCTGCGAAGAGAGAAGGTACAGACTATGTATAAAGAATAGAGGCAGGAAGAGATCCTAGACTTCCTAAACAAAAAGCAAGCTTTTGTGTGCTAATAAATAATGCTACCCTGTACTAGACACGTAGTCCTACGAGCTTTAGCAGAGATTCTTTATAGGACAATCTATATGCGTCCTACAATGTGCTACAAAATCCTAAAATATTCTACGTATAGGACAGCGTAAAATTCTGTAGGACAGTATAACACTTTTTTAGTATATAGGAGTAGGTATTAAGCATTTATAGCTTAGTGTATTTAATTTTAAGTACAATCTAAGGATTACTTAATTCTTAAACTCTCTATATTATTACATTGTTCTACTTTATGTGCTAACACAGCTCTATACTATTATAATAATTTACTAATATGCTAGTATAACTCTTGTCTATTATACTTTCTTAATCTTAGAAAACTAATACAAATTATTTATAGATAATTTTTATACTTGAAATACTTTTTAAGCAAGTAATACTACAATAAACACTTCTACTAAAATTTTAACTATAAAAACAACTACGTAAGCTAATGAGCCTAACACTTACTATAGTAATTATAATAAGCTTAAGAAATAGCTACAATAAGTTTATAAATTCTTCTACATTAAAGAAACTAAAATTAACAACAATAATGTAGTAATACAGGCCTTTTCTATTTCTATAACAAACAAGTAAAAAATAGTCTAACTTTATTCTTCTTTGATATTTATATATTACAGTTAGTAATGATCTTAATAAAGTACTTATTAAAGACTTAGATAACTTTAAAATAAAAATAAAAAAAGTATTCTTACTCTTTAAGGAATCTACAGTAGTAAAACAAAAAATGTAAAAGTTGTAATAAACACGCTCTACAGCTAACTCAAAAACAGAGTTTTAGTAGTACTAAATAGTTATTAAATAAAACAATAACGCTTGAATATAGATGTATTTAGAAAGTCTTAAACTAGCTATATAAATAAAACTTATGTAAAGTAGAGCTATCTTAAACATACAAAATAAACTTATAGCTAAGGATATTTAAGTAAGTAAGAATTCTTATAAGCTAAAGTTAATGTAAGGGTGTTAAATGGTCTAAATACATACTGCTACAAGGGCAAGAGATCACTAGAGACTAGATTATGCATAAACAAAGTTAGTAAGATAATAATCTTATTGTAGGTTAAGTATAAAGACTAATGGTAGAAGAAGAAGCCTATTTAATAGTACAGTGCAGGAGCTTAGCTGTGGAGTAAATAGATAATAAATAGTGTCCCCTTTCTGTAAGATATGCAAGAGGATATATACTTTACAATTACGTAGTTAAGCACTAACTTAGTGTGTAATAGGGTATTACCCTGTATACTAGCACAAACCTCCTCTTCCTGCGAGATTAGCCCTATTAAGCTTTTTACTTTTTAGAAAAAAAAAGAAGAAAACTAGCAGTATAAAGGAAAGAAAACATAAAAAACATGAAATAATTACTTAAGTTACTGCCTAATATTAATAGATTTTATATCTATATAGTAGCTATAGAATCTAAGTGTCTAAAGAGCACCTAAATTCTATGGGCTTAGCGGTTCTCTCTCTACATACCTAACAAGAGCACATCTTTATTATATTACTATTTTTTATTTCTTTAAGCGTTTACTTTAACAAGGTTCTTAAGTAGCAGTTAAGGTACTTAGTCTAAGTATAACTATAGTTATTATAGTAGTAGTAGAAGCTTACGTCTTAAATATTGATTAAAAACAACTTAATAAAGCTGCCTAGTTAGAGTTAAGAGTACTAAAACGTTATTTAAAATAACTATGCCTAATTAAGAATAAACTTAAAAAGAAGCTATATAGAACAAAGTATAATAGCTTTCTTGCTCTTTTAGAATACTAAGCGCTTATTAGCTTCTAAGCCCAGGTTTTTTTAAAGGCACTAAAAAGAATTAGCTTAAAAAAGATCTGCATTTTATTTATTTTTGTTTTTAATTATGTGTAGAGAATTCTTTCTATTACTAAAGAAGTATAATTAGTTAGTGAAACTTAAAACAGAAATAATTAAAAAGGCGTTTTTCTTTAATTCTTGTACTATAATCTATAAGTTAATCTTTTGTTATATCTTAAAGTTATAATATTTCTTAATATAATTATTAATTAATTTCTTAGTAGCTTTTTATAGTATGTTGTTTAACTCTTTACACACAAAAGGATTGTTCTAATTAGCCTATTTTATAAAGACCTTCTAGATCTAGAATTTGTACTTAATATATATATTTATTAAAAACTGCTAGTTAATTCCTTTGGACTTATTAGAATAACTAGAAAAAGTATAGGAAGTAGTAGTAAAGTTGTAGTAAGCTTTACAAATCTCCTTATAAGTTCTTATAATAAGTACTTTTATTATACTATTTTCAACTACAATAAACTAGAGTAGCATAGTATTGCAGTTGCAAGTAGTTAGCAAGTTAGATCTATACAGTAAAAGAAATAATAAAATCTAAGCTTATCCTTCTTTATGGATTTGCTTTATTTATTCAGTATCAGGAACTACCTTTTGCGCATTTCTTAGCTAGTTAGTCTTATCTTCCTATCTTTTAATAAGACTATTTAATAATCTAATACCTGTATCTTTATACTACTACAGGTACGCTAGCACATGCTTATAAAACTCTAGTAGTATTTTTATGTAGTTATTTATGTCCTTAATATTAAATAAAATACTACTTTGAATTATTTTTGCACTAAGGCCTTTTGTTATTACACGATTAAGGTTAAAGTTAATATACTTAAAGTGTGTCTAATTGCTTTTTCTTAGTAAACTTAGCGTAATAGGAGTGGAGAATTAAAGTATATTTATTACAAAGTATTACGTATTGTAACTAGTTTTCTAGGTTTATGCGTATAGCTTGTTAAATAAGCTAGTTATACATGTTGCGTAACTACTTAAAGTTTAGTTTTTCATTTCTACGTTGTAAATAGAGCTTATACATCTTAAAAGTTTCTATAATAATATCTTCTAGATTGCTACGCTACTACAGCTATGTGTAAGCGTTAGTAATAATATTTTCTATACGTTAGTATTTTTCTACTTGTAGTTAAAACTTTGTAATAGAAATAATCTTATTCTAAGTAGAGATAGAGTAGAAGTTAAGTTGAGATAGTTAATACTAGTAGCTTAGCAGATTCTTATCTTGCTTAGTAAAGCAATATTTGCTAGTAAAGAGCTTAAAGATAACAAGATTATATTAGAATTTCTGCTTATAGCTTTATCTTATGTATAGTAAAAGTTGACACTTATTACGTATATTAAAAAGTATAGCTTTCTATAATAGACCTATAACACTTACAGCTGTACGCTTATAAATAAAGCATACTTAATTATATAATAGGTTATTAGAGTTATGCAGTTATTTAATAGTAACCTCTAAATACTATTTTTTAATAACTTTAATATAATTAGAATTAGCAATTAGCTTCTTTGCGTACGCACGTTTGAGTAGCTTAAAGAACGCTAAAGTAGAATATATATAGTAGCATCTTGTTATAAAAATCTTAGTCTCTTAGTTCATAATATTAGGCTCTTTATTAATATATATAGCATTGTTAAGCTTAGTGTCTAGTTGTGTAGATGCTTATTTGTATGCTGGTGTTGACTTTAGAGCACGAGAGCTTAGTAAAGGTAGTAAAACAAGAACTAGTTAGTTACTAATTCTAGCCCTTACACGTCCTGCCTAAATATTAGCAGTATTACACCTTTATTTTATAATAGTCTTTTTACTTGCAAGTTTAAATACCTAAATTATTTTATAAATATTAGCTTTGCTTTTTGCTAATACCTTTGAGAATCGCCTTAGTTGCTTAGTTATAATTAACAAACTACAACTTTCTAGAGTGCGGGTCTTAGATACTATAAGGTTACTATAGTAGTTAATAAATTAAGATTTTAATAAAGTCTTTCTAAGTTCTGCAGCTATTAGGATAGGCACCTTATATATTAAATGCGCCTAAACTTCTATTACCTTAAAGTAATTTATATACTTAAGAAATTGCGTAAAGTAGACTTAATTTGTTTTAAAGTCCTAAAATATAGCTATGTACTTAAAATTCTTTTGCTAGAAACTATAGTAAAAGTTGTTACTCCTTTTATTATCTTTAGTTTTAGCGTTAAAGTGCAGCTTCTATGCGCTATAGTTTGTATTGTTTTTCCTAACTTTTATAGCTGCTATATTTTTGCGTAGGTTTTTTTTTTGTTACTTGTTAATATTTAAGAGTAGTCCTTTGCTGTGAGAACTATTATATCTAGCAAAAGCACAACTATCTTTTTATAGCAGCTTAAGTATTGCCTAGTCTACTAGTAATATATAGCGTTCTTTTTTTAGTTTTTAAGTTAAGATAATAGATGATACTATATTAAAGAAGTAGGTAGCATTCTTAAGATCTATGCGTTGTAGTACAAAAGCTATATCTATTAATCCTTAGTAGTTAAGCAATATGCAGGGCATATAGATACTAATACATTTTTTAACAAATCTTGCTACTAGTTTCTTTACAGTTAAAACTTCATTACTTAGTTCTTTAGCTGTCTTATTTTATAACAAAATTGCTGCACTAATAATAAAATAGTGATTTTAAAAACTTTTAACAATACTATATTTGTCTATAAGTCTAGAGGGTTGAGCATAAAGATTGCTTAGTCCTAAAACAACCTTAAGAATTAGGTTAGATTAGTAGAAGGCACTGTTAAGCTATTAGTCTACAATAATATACTGTTGCTACAAAGTATTTAAAAAGTTCTTGTATACTAAAGTCTAAATTTTAGTAACTCTAATGCTATTACTAAGTTTTATAAGCTCTAGTACTTTATTTCAATACTAGACAACTTTAAAAGTATACTTTATAATATAGTTTTCTTTTCTGGCTACGTCCTTTTGAGACAACCTTTTGATGTGACTACACATTTTGTAGACACCTTTTTAGTAAAAAAAGATTTATTACTAACAACATGTATCCGGGCTTATGCTCTCTTGTTCAGCATTGCCGGCACGCAATTAGTGTGTCGCTCTAGCATGTTTAGATAGAAACAAAAATGCGCGATATCCTTCTAACTAACTTTCTTAACTAATAACTATTTACTGCTAACTATTTACTGCTAACTGCAACTTCTGTCGTCCTGTTACTATTCTAGCAGTATTATAGTTGCGGCGTTTAGTGCCTATTCTCTAATATAAATAAACAACAACAGTATTACTATTTATATACAGCTTTTCTATTTCTATAAGTGTCTTATAGAATTTTTTTACTTATTAGTTTATTCTAGCTACTTAATAGCTATCTTAACACGCCTTTGCTTTTTGTAAAGCTACTCTTAAGTCTTTTTACTAAAGTTGTATTTGCGTAGGAGGAAATTACTAAAGTAATATACTTTTACTACACTTAGACTATTAATATGCGCAGTATATATAGTGTACCAGCTAAACTAGCCTTTTATAGTCCTTGTTGTAACCTTAACATTTATAATACTAGATATAAAGATGTCTTAACTATAGTTATATTTTAACTTCTGCACTAACTCAACTACTACAGGGACTATTGCTACTAGCTCCTTTTTAACTAACAAAGGTAGCTGCTTAATAATAGTAAACGCTAGCTTTATAATTTACTACTATAGCTTTTAATATAGTAACTTAGTAAAGTCTAACTTTACTTAATGTAAGCTATTAGTCTTTGTGTTAAAAAAGAAGAAAAATAGTCTAAGTATTATATTATTTATATATAAGTTGTTTGTATGCAGTACTGTGTAGTGTAGGAAATTCTAAAAGTAAAAAGTAGCAGGTAGAAAGCTTTTATAAAAAAGTATTATAGGCTCCTACTGCAGTAACGTATGTGTTCTTACTCTTCTTCTCTATCTCTATTGTAATTTTGTTACTAGCTATAAGCTAACAACTGCTGTTAAACACGTTTTAATTAGTATTGTGTTTTAGTACTTTAAGCAAATTTTTTAACCGTAATTTTTGCTTAGTAGTCTAAGCTTTTCTAATCTAAGCGCTTAGCTCGTAGACCTTATCTACTTACTCTTTCAATCTTATTGACTACATACACTCTTAATTTTTGACTTTTAAGTCTAATTAGTAGAAGGTAGCTACTTTTTACTTTCTTGGAAACCCCGTTTTGAATACAACAACAACCACCACCTTTAATACCCTAAAAACAAAACGTTTTCTTTTCTTATACTGACCTCTAAGCTCTTAAAAACCTTTAATAGACCTAGTATTTAAGGTAGTTGCTGCTATAGCAGCTTGCCTTAAGCCTTGTCTAACAAAGGCTAAGATATTGCTTAAGTAGGTTAGTTAGTAGGGTGTGTATTGTCTTTAGCCTTTATTAAAGTAAAAAAAGAAATATTGCTGTACTTGTTATCTTTAAAAGTTAATACCTAGATAGAAAGGTAGTAAAGTTAGTATAGAAGAAGGGTTAATTAGTAAGCAGAGTTGTAGTTTGACTTTAAGTGTATTAGCAGTATACTGCTAGCAGGCAGGTAAAAGTAAAGGTAATATAGGTTTATATCGCGCTAAATTAAGTAGGTTTTGTAATAGAAATAGTTACTATAATTAGCTGTTGCTTCATAAATGCAAGAAATTAGGTGTAGTATTAGTGTAGTAGTAAGGTATTATAGGTCTACAAAACCTAAGTGCTTACTGCACACATAGAATTTGTAAAATAGGCGGCCTATACCTAAATTTTATATAAGAAATTAGTAAATAAGCAGCTAAAGGTCAAGATAGACACTAATAGTATAGCATCTCTTTCTTTTTCTAAGAATGTAGGCTGTCTTATAGCTTATAGATTACTAGCTATAGTATTATTTAAAACTGCTTAAAATCTGTAAAAGCCTGCTCTAGTTTAGCGTTGATCTCTTAATTAAGTATAGAAAGCTTCTTAGTAATTTCATTAGCAATTTTATAACAAAGAAAACGCTAAAAACTACATATTTTAAAGTAGTGTATATAGTCCTTAAAGGTAGTAGTAGACTAGAAAACACTTTAGTGAATTTTATCCTGCCCTAAATTTCTAAGAACAAAGTATTTGTGGCCTAGCGTAAATAAGTTTTAATTAAAAACTTCTACAAGTTTGTTGAAACGTAATCTTTATAGTAAACAGTTGGGTTTAGTAAGTATACTAATATATTAGTTATTAACTTTCCTAATATAAGCAATGCTATAAGTGCTAGAATTAGCAATGTCTTTTGCTGGTAAACAGGTGTTAATAAGCAGGCTAATAGTAGCTAGTTGTGTATAAGTAATAATTTTCTTAAGGTTTTATAGGTTGTCTATTTTAGCAAAAGAAAAACTAGTTAGGCTAAGGAAGTTGTACTTATTCTAGAAAACATATTTATATTATTCTAGTAACGGCAACTACTCTTGTAAAAACTCTTTAAGAGCTAGAAATTTAGCGCTAATACTATTGCTTTTTGCAAAATGCTGAAGGTCTAATATTAAAAGATGTAAGAAAATAGCACCTTTTTAGCATTAAGCCTTAAGTAATACGTTCTGCATGCCCTCTGTATCCCTTACTGCTAATAGTAGAAGCTAAAGCTTATAAAGCCTTCTATCTTTAGCAAATTTGCTAGCGTTAAGTTAATGTAGCTTTTAGGCTTAAAGGCTAATCTTGTATACTTGTAGCAACTTAGCTAGGCTAACTAGCGCTAATTCTTCCTAGTAGAGGAACCTGCAATAGAAGACCTTTACTAGTTACTATATAAAATAATATATTCTTTAAGCTAGTTTTGCGCAACACTAGGTTTAAAGTTAAGGCTAGTAATAGCGCTAGGAGCTGTAAAACGTATTGCGGCGTCTGTAGTATAGTACTAACAAAAAATTATTGTTAGTAGCTCTTACTTGTCTTTATTCTACTAGTGTAGTAAGCCTTATTAAAGTCTTAATAGTGCTGCTAGTAGTTTAAGATTACGAAGCTTAGTATATTATAGTACAATATTACTTATATTGCTAAAAATTACTATACTAAGTTCTCTGTACTCGCGGCCTAGGTAGCGTCCTGCCTAATTTAGAAGAGCAGTTTGTTGTTTTAATATTAAGAAAACTAGTAGTTACAAGCTAATCTGTAAGATATAAGCAAGAATTTAATTATAGTGGTGTAATTCTACGTGCGAAATTCTACAGTAGCTGCAGAAGGCATTAAAATAGGATTACTTTCTAGCTTATTTCTAAATTCTTAGTTTAAAAAGGCCTTCTTTTAAAAGAGGCACTTATTCTAAATTCTAGTTCTTATTACTGTTGCTCCTGTTAAGAACGCTTGCATTTTAGCTTCTACTAAATTATATAGCTCTTATAGTGCTGTAGTAGTTGTAGTTCCTATTACTAGCTCTTAGCGTATTACGCTGGCGCTTACTACCTTCTATATATATCTCGCTACTATAGAACTGTAAAAAGTTGCTGCTCTAAAAGTTGTTAGTTGTAGTTAACTAAGTAAGCTAGCTTGTTTAATTGTAATATACAAGGCTTTAAATTATCTAAAGTTAAAAAAAAAGTACTAGTCTGCCTAAAGAGCTTTTGTCTTTAAAGCAACTAGCTTAAAACGTATAAGACTATTAAAATCGCGTTTAATTACTAGAGAAGCTTATAAGTAAGCCCATATTGTAATATAAACGTAGTGTTGCGTATTAAGGGGTAATAGATGTATAGAGTTTAAATGCTTCTAACACTCCTAAAATCTGTATAATAAATAGCTAATACTTACATTTAACATGAGAAATTCGTAAACAAGTAGCTAAAAGTAGAATTAGACACTAATAGTATAGTATCTCCTTTTTTTCTTAAGAAAATAAGCTGTTTAGTAGCCTATCAGTTGCTAGTTGTAGTAGAGTTAAGATTAAAGTCTAAGCTTCAAAAGTCTTACATGTATGCACAACGCTCTTCTTCTATAAAATATTTAGAAATAACAATTTTAGAATAGAGATTATCTCTTGTTACAAGAGGTAGAGATACTTGTAACCTAGTAGGTAGCTTAAGTAAGTCTAGAGAGAAAGGAACACTTACTGTAAGGCTAGTTTATCCTAAATAATTAGAATCTTATAGCTGTATGTTTCTCTAAGCCTCCTTTATAATATTCTGCACATGTTATTATTAAAAAGGGTTTAATTGCTAGCTAGATGTTCTATATAGAAAGCGTGTACTATTAAGGTTTTCAAGGTAGTAAGTTTTTCTTTTAAGTTTAGCATTATAAATATAATATAGTTCCAACTATTATGTATCTAGCTTGCAATCTTAAGATATATTAATTTCTCAAACTTAGTTCTAAAGATGAACAAGGTTTTCTAGCTTGATTATTATATATTATATTTTCTTAATATTATCTTAGTATTCCTTCTTAGTAGCTTTTATACAATTAGTACAAGCAATAGCATCCTTAGTAAACTAATTTCTGAAATTTTACTATATTACTTATATAGCAGGTAATTATGAACAGTTATTTACTTTTCTAAATAAAGCGTTTGCTTTATATGTAGTATAGGCTTAATAGGGAGCACTAAGTTCTTTTCTATAACTATTTAGTACAGCAAGTAACCCATCTACTTTCATATTAAAATCTGGTTTATAAAAAGAACTATAGATAAGCTCTCAACTTAAGTCTTAGTAGCTTTGTAAGGGCATTTACGATTAATTTTTATTTAATCTTTCTTATAGCTTAAGAGTTATGTCTAGATAATTAGACTTAGTTAATTTTGTACATTTTTGATAGATGTATAACTACTTTAGCAAAGTTAGGTTCTCTATTAACTATTAGTTTACATGCTGTGCTCTATCTGCATATAATGTCTTTATATATAAATTCTGCAATTATCTTAGACTAGTTGTTTAATAGTGCTTTTGCTGTAGGCTAGCTGCTAAGGTAGTCTTTTATAATTACAAGAAACTTCCTTCTAAAATACTAAAGTATATATACTATATTAATAGCAATAGTTTCCTAAATAGTAAAACTACAGGTGTTAGTAAGCATATTAACCTTGTTCTTAGAAGATCATAGTTAATAGTCTAGGTAAGTTACTAGTCTCTTTTATACTTACTTATATATTTCTTTCGACTAATATTATTACGCAAGTACAGAGTATACTATTTTAACTTCTTAGTGTCTAATCTAAGTATATGTATTCTATACTATAGCTATTCTTATATATAAATCACTTATAACTTGTTAGATTGCAATGTTCCTAGATACCTTTTTAAAGAGTATACTATATTATATAAAAAGTCAAATATTTATTTCTTTTACGCTTGCAGTTTTGTAGTTCTATACTCTTAAAAGTCTTAAAGTTAACTAAAAACTAAATATATTGTTCTAATTTCTTAGAGAACTCATAACAAAGTATCCTAGCTTGTCCTACTTGAACTAGTACATTTACATTTCTAATTATATAGTTAATAATCTCCTCTAGGTTCTCCTTAGGTTTAGCAGGAGGCTTTTAATTGTTAGCTTTTAGGTACCTAGATAATACATCTACTACAGACCACCCAAACGTCGACTTTCCTGGAAACTGCTTGGAAACAACTGGAAATAAGGAAAACGACTACAAGAAATTGATTGCAACACCTTTTAAAGCCTGCAGCGAAGGCGCTAAAGCGCTAGAGCGGGTGAAAGAGTCGCCCTACCCCTCCTGCTAGGAGAAAAATTTCTTAAAAAGCTCAAACTATATGCTAAGGCATCTAGAGCTAATAGAATATAAGGAGCTTATTAAAGCTTAAATCTACTAAAAAAACTTAAAAAAAAAAAAAAAGAAACAAATAGAGATAAAGGACAACAATATAATAGTAGAGAATAGCTAAGCTACTACGCTACGCCTAAAAGGGCAAACCCTAGAGAAGGAACTTCAAAGGCCTACCTACAATTAAACCAAGAGCAACTTTTCTTCTTCTATTAAAGCTATACTTAAATTCCTAATTAGAAATAAAATACTAAAAGCTTTTTCAGTTAAAAAGGCGCTTAAAGTTACTAGAAACTTTGTAATTTAGGCTACTAACTTAGCTAGAAATAACTCTACTTAGTAAATAAGCCCACTAGACCTAGTAGAGGTCTTTGAAGACTAAATAGAAAATAGTAAAGTAAATAAAAAGAACACTACTATATTAGTAAACTAAATATTAAGCCTCTCTAACGCCTTAAGAGAGCTTAGAGAGAAAATTAAACAAGTTAGTATAAAGAAACTAACAACAAACTTGCCTACTTAGAACACGCCTATACAGAATACGTCTATATAAAATACGCCTATTTAAGCCTCCTACGCTACTATAGCAGGCAATAACAAAAATTAACTGTAAACAAATTTACAAAGGACTTAAAAACTAAAAGCTACTAGCCTAAAATAATACTAACTAGTCTTAGTAAAACTTTAAAAAAATTTAACGCTTATAATTTAAAAATGCCTTTAACAACGCATTTTTAATATAAAAAAAAGTAGTATTACTTATAGTTGCATTAATAACAAATATTTTAAAAAGAAATAAGACTAATAGAACTATACTAGTATTTAAGGCAAAATACCTTTTCAAAAATTAAGTAATATAGTAGATTATTATAACTTTTAAGGCTACCTAGCTTATTACGCATTAGTTCAAAGTTGTTATTTCTAGGCAGCCTATATATTACAGCCTTAAGATTATTAGAGAAGAAATTAAAACTTTTAACAAAGGTCCTAAAGTAATAAGCAATCTTTATTAGCTTACATCTAAAAATAAATAAAAATATTAAAACTTTAGCTTAGCCTGCGTAGCCTTTGCTACAAAGAATAAGGCATAAAAGCTTATTAAAAAGAAACTCTATATCCTAGAGAAAAGCTTTCAAGCAGAAAAACTATAAGGAATTAATATTTTAAAGTAATACACTAATTACTAGGAATTTAGCTACTTAGAGAATAAATGCTTAAAAATAGCTTACTAAATTTGTAGTAAGCCTTACTACACTAACTAGCACAAGTGCAAATCCTACACTAGTAAAAAAAAGCCTATATTTATACTATATTTAAGTGTGCTAACAGCAATAAGCTTTACGCGGCTAATAGCCTTAAATGCAATATTTTACAAGCTAAGACAACTAGAACTAATTAAATTAATTAGTATTATAAAAGTTTTATAAATACGTATTAATAGAAGTAGCCCTGCTACAAAAAGCGCAATGAACTTAGCTATTATAATAAATGCTAAGATTATTGCAATATAAAAGCTGTAGTTAGTAAAAGGGCTATATAAAGATAATAAGTTAATTACCAAATAAAACTTTACTAAGATTTTACTAACTTAGAAAGGACTATAACTAAGGACTTTATTCTATATTTAAAAGGATATAGAAGTAATAGTTAATTCTTATATTAGCAACAATAATAACTTTTAAGTAATTACATTTCTTCTTAACTTAAGAAAAATCATTATCTACAACATTTATAACAAAAACAGCCTATAACATAGCTTAAATATAATAATAATTTAACAACACTTTTTAGAAGAGTATATAATATTGTATATAATTATTGTGGGGGATTTTAATTACTACTAACTTAGATAGAGTACGTAAAATTGCAACCTAAATTAATAAGGAGAAGATTTAGTAGTGTAGATAGATGATTAGAACCTTACTTTATTAAATACTATAGAAGTTAGAACTTTCTTTAAAAGCTATAGAGAAAAAGGAAGTGTACTTAACTTTACTATTTAAATAAACAATATAGCGCTTACTCTAATAGTCTAGCAAGCTATTCTAAATACTAAATTAGATTATTACGCTTTCCTCTTTAGTATTGCTAATTAAGGTTAGCTACCTAGCTAAATAAAGAAATACAACACAAAAAAAAAAAACTAAAACTTTTTTAAACTACTTTATAAGAAGAAATACTACAAGTAAAGCAAGAAAATTAAGTATTTACTATACTATAAGCGTTTTAAATTTTTTTAAGGCAACTTAGTATTAAACCTAATAATTCTTTAGAAGAAAGCTTACATAAAGTAGTAAAGAGTTTTAGAACAGCTATTTAAAAATTGCTTATAAAATTTACTTTGCTTGTAAACTAAAAGCTAAAACTAAAGCCTTAGTAGTCTAGTAATCCAGATATTGTTAAAGCTAGCCTACATAGAGCCTATTAAAAATATAAACAAATAGTAAAAAGAGGAAATAATACTCTATACTTTTAAGAAAAACACAACTTGCTTACTAGGAAGAATTACTTTAAAGCAGTTAGAAAGGCTAAGCTTAACTATTTGAAATAGTTTCTTAAAAACAAATTATTCAAAGAGATATTTAAAGCTACAGCCTATATAAAAAATAACTTTTTAACAACAATTCTAGCCATTAAAAGTAAGAAATCTTTTAAGAAAAAATACTCAATTTTTGGAAGAAAATTATTTTTACTACCTTCTACTATATTGGTGCTAAGGCTTAACAACTACTAAAGAAATAACAAATAAGAGTAGCTAACGTTAACTAAAAAAAAGCTCTACACTACCTACAGAGAAATAAAAGCTACCTTACTAGGACTTAATAGAATTAGCTAAGAAGTTATCTTAATAGCGTACAAATACTATCTCAATACTTTCTATAAAGTCTTTTAAACGCTCTTAAACTTAGGATACTAAGGTGCTAGAGAAAGGCTAGAAAAGTTATTTAAAGAAAACTAAATAAGCCTGTTTACTTAATTCTAAAGGCATATAGAGTTATCTCTCTTTTGTGCTACTTAGGGAAAGCACTAAAGAGGCTGTAGGCAAAGAGACTAGGTGTACTAGCAGAAACAATAGACTTACTTTACCTTTTATAAAAAGGAGGCAGGCTTAAAAAATTAGCTATTAACGCTACACTACCTTTCTACAACAATATTTGACAATAGAGGCAAATAAAAAAGTTACTTAAATAGCTTTTCTAGATATTAAAGGTGCTTTGAACTATTTATTTAGAAACAAGCTGCTAAAAAATATGTATAACTAACAACTTCTAACTTACCTTATATTATAAACTAAGTTATATTTTACTAAAAGGCTACTAGAGCTGTTTTTTAATAGGTAAACAAAGAAGCTATAAGAAGTTAATACTAGTACGCTATAAAAAAGCTTAGCATTGCCTATTCTATTTCTTATTTATATAAAACTGCTATTCTAATTAATTTTAGCAAATAACAATATATACTCTTTATCTTATATAGACAACCTGCAGATCTCTATATAAACAACATCTATTAGGAAAAACATTAGACTACTAAAAAGCGAACTAGCAAATCTTTTTAGCTAAGCAAAGTAGCTAGCTTTTAAGTTTGATTGCTTAAAAATAGAATTAGCTAATTAAACAAGAATTAAAATAAATACTAGCAGATTCTCTACGCTACTTACAAAAAGTACTTTCTAACTTAAAAGACTAGTTAGATAGCTTAGTATATTAGTTGATATTACTCTAAAGTTTAAAGATTACTACTACATAAAAATATAACAAGTAACTTAATCTTTTTCCTGCCTAAGCAGGCTAGCTAATATTAATAAGGGCCCCTTACCTAGAGCAATAAGTTGATTATATTTAGCTTGTATTATAAGTATAGCAGATTATAGATGCTAACTATTTTAAAAAACAATAATAGTACGTTCTTAGTAGTAAGTAGAAACTTTAAAACTTGGCCTATAGGAAGATCCTAGAGACTTTTAAATTATCTTTTGTAATACTAAGTAAACTAGAAGCTGCTCTTTACTTACCTAGAGTTAGGCTTAATAACTTTATTAGATAATATGCGTTTAGATCTACTCTACTAGATATAAACTACTCTATAAAGAATGCTATAACTAGCAATAAAGGCAACTAACTTAACTAAATAACTAAGTTTATCTTCTTAGCTATCTCTAACACAAAGAGACTATAATAGTACGCCTACATGCTATAAAATACTAGAACTTTATACAAAATTTCAATATTTAATAAGCTAAAAGACGTAAGCGTAGAATTTAATAAAATGCAATTAGTTAATAATAGCGTTCTTTTAATATACTTAGACGCCTTATTAACAAAGAAAGGCAAAAAAATTAGCATAGGCGTTACTTTCTATAAAAAAGCTACGCTTATAAAAGAATTATAAAATAACATAAGAAATAACTAGCTAGTTATACTATTAAACTAAAAAGTATTACTTTAAAGCTAAAGAAAGCAGTTAACTTTATAAGCAACTACTAGAGCGTTATAATATATATAAACAACTAAGCAGCTCTATATTCATTAAAAAGTACCTTAAATACTTTAGCTAAGAGTAGTAAATTAGGTATATTAAAGCAGCAATTTAACTTCAAGAAAAAAGCGTGTTTCTTATCATATAATAAGTCTCAGGCTACTAGAAGATTCTAGAAATAAAAAAAGCTATAAAAATAACCTTTTTAATAAATAAAATAAGCTTAGCAGTTGTAAGCACATAAATTAAATAACTAGCTAGCGCTAATTAGTTAGGCCTATTTGAAAAGTATAAAAAAAAGTAATTAGCAAAAATCTAATACCTGCTTAGAAATTTTTAAGTAGAAAGTAAGGAAGCAAATAACTACTTTTACAACAAAAACAGATATTTTTAGCGCTTTTTTTTACTTTAAACTAAATTACTACTACCTCAAAAACTACCTTTTGAAAAGAAATTTAGTAGACTTGAAAGTTTGTATATATAACTATAAAGCTATATAAGATATAGCCTATATACTGTTTAAATACTAACTATATATAAATAATAAAGTAATACTTTAAGACTTCTACACAAAGCTAATCTCTCTATAAAATCTACTTAAAATAGACCTAGGTATTAAGGCTACGTTAGCTTTTATTTAAGAAACTAAAGTTAGTATATAAGCTAAGTATAAAAGAACTACTAAGAACTTAATATAATTGCCTATTTAGGCGACTAAGCTCTATATATAGCCTCTCTCTCCTCCTCCTCCTCCTTCTTTACTAATTAGCTAAGAGCCTTACTTATATTAAGATAACCTCCTTTTTGTATATAACTAAAAAGATAAACCTACGTATATACTTATAGGCCTTAGCCTATATATTTTATATAGCCTTAAGCTAAGAAAGGACGTTAAACTGCAATTAAAAAAAAATATAATTACAATAATATTTTTATTTTTTAGTATATGCTTAATATTAAAGTCTTATTAAAATATAGTTAATATCTACTTATTTATTACTAATTTTTAATTATTAGTTAACATACAATTTAGTTAAGTAATAAGAGTTATAGCATTGGTTTTTATAGTAGAGTATATACTATAAAAATAAATATAAAACTTTTTAAAAGCCTATAGTATAGCTTTATATTCTAATTTAGTAAAGTACTATTACTTTTTTTATACTAACTATAAAGTGCTTGTAAACTTTACTAAGTATTATTTATTATTTTTTTTAAGTTGTTCTATATAAGCCCCTATACTATCTTAACTAGTATTACTTATAAGAAATATTTTATAGATCTTAGTATTAGTGTAGTCTAAGTTTATAAGTGTAAGTATACTAGAAATTACTTGTTTTAGTGTATATTTTACTATATTTTGTATATTTGTTTATTTAAAAAAAAGTGTTGTCTTACAAAAGTGTAAATAAGAGTTTAGTAATTTTAGTAAAGTTCTTTACTTATATATAATATTAAACGTATATACTTATATATAATTATACTTTTCTTTTATTCTTGCATAGTAGCTAATTTATAATTCTTTGAACTTTTTTTTATTAAAATAGCAATATTATAAACTATGTTTATAGCCTACTACTTTAAGTCTTTTTATAAGAAAGTAACACTTTTTTTTTTAAATAATGCTTTTAGCTTATTTATTATTAGCTAGTATTTTATCTAATTATATAATATACTAAAAGATATACTACTATACTCTTAGCATTAATTTTCTTTTACTATAATTAGTATTTAGCTCTCTACCTATAATGTTATTAATAAAAAGTATAGTATTAGGCTAGTAGTCTCTTAAAACTTTTATTATAACTTATTAAAATGCTAATATAGAGTTATTTACGCCTATAACTATTATATATAATTATATAAATTCTATAAAGTATAGAATACTATTATATTCTTACTTTCTAGGTGTAATACAATCGAGTTATATTATAAAAATAAGTTTATAAGTAAAATAATTTTGTATTCTATTCATTTTTTAAAAAATTAACTAGCTATTAGTAGTAAGTTTTTACTTTATATAATAACTATAATTATTCTTTATACGTTGCTAGTTTATTAAACACTTTTATCTTTCTTTACTAATAGGTGCTATAAATTATAATACTAACTATTACATTATTCTTATATTCCTTATTTGAGGCAGATATTCACTGTATTTAGTACTTATAATTCTAATACTTTTAAGACAGTAAAGCTGTACACTTGCTAAGCTCTATATAGTACTATTTATATTTTATATAGTATGTATATACAAAAATAAATATTTTCTAACTTCTTTAATTACTATAAAAGAGCTGTTTCTCTGTTAAAAAGCATATATACAAATACTTTTTTTTTTATAATTTATAACTAATCCTTTATATATGTTCTAATAATTTATTTTTTAGTAAGTCTTATTTTTTATAAAAAAGAGGTATATTTTAGTATAAATAAATAATTATATATTTTATTATTATAATTATAAATGCTTTTTTAAAAAAGCTATTATTATTTTAATTTTTTATTTAGTTTTTATATTTAAATTCTTTTAGTAATCTTGCTAAAGGATATTAAAAGGCTAGACTTTTTTATTTACTATTTTATATATAGTATAGATATTATAGTACTTTTAGAAGTTGTTAAGTAGTCTTTTTTATAATTATTGCTAGTTAAGCTTATATATAATTAAAAATTTACTAAAACTTTAGTTCTTTATAAAGTTTTTTAAAAAATTAACTATATATATAAAAGCTTAGATTACTTAAACTATTTAGTTATGTTTATTATTATTTATGTATAGCATATAAAAAATTCCTAAATTTAGCTATTAGATTTAACTATGCAGCTTTTTATATATACTTTACTATAGTTACCTATACTTTATTACTTATTATGTTAGTAATTATATATATTTATATATTACTTACTGCCTTTTTATCTAAACTATTATTAGAAGCTTTATTCCTAACTGTTTATACAAGGTAGCTTAGTAATAAATTAAATAGAAAAAAAACTACGTTTTTAGTCCTATTTTTAAAGAAAACTTAGTATAAAATGTATTTAAGTATATTATATTATATTACTATTCTTGCGTATACGCACTAAAGTCTTTTTAAAATTATAAATTTCATAATATTAGTTAAAATCTTAAAAGTAGTTTTTAGAGTAATTGTTATTGTATATATAAGTATATTAAATGCTATTCTAATAAATAGATTATAAGTTTTATTAGCTAAATTAATACTTAAAGATAGCTAGGCTAGTCTATAATTTATAATTCTTTAAGTATCTTAAATGCCTATATAGTACTAAGTATTTAAATTCTTAGTTTAATTTTAGTTTTTATTGAAAACTGTAAAAAGTTGCTATTAATGATTTATTAGTATTTTAGTAAGATTATTTAAGCAAGAACTTATCTATTTCCTCACTAGACTTTCCAGAATTTCTTAGTAAATTTATTATTTAGCTTCTTTACTTAAGAATTTCTTTTTTTTTACACTTTATATTTTATTTAAGCTTTTAATTAATGTATATTTATTATATTATTATTTAAGCTTATAATAGTTAATGCAATTAGTAAGAGTTTATTAGTAAAGTATTTTTATCCTATATACTAATTTAGCTAATGAGTAGCAAGAATAAATTATAAGTACGCTAAATTACACTTAAATTCTATAATTTTTCTACAAGTTATAATTTTAAGTATTTCTAAAGTATTAATTATACTAATTTTATAATTAAAAAAGTTGCGTAGTTATTTGTTAATGTTATCTTGCCTTATAAAGTTAGATGAAGTAACTACTTATACGTCTTATCTAAGCAAGGTAGTTATAATATATTTTAGCTAACTTTATTTTATTTTCTTTAACTTAGAGTTAAAAAGCGTATTTATAAACTTTATAGCATTTTTTTTTTTAAGTAAGTACTTTAAATTACTAAATATACTGCTATTTTACTGAAATAACTATAGCAGCTAAGTTATTAAGAATAGTATAGTATAAGGCTAATAAAAAAAAAGTATTTAACTTTTTATTTTATTATATAAAAACTATATATTTATAAGCTGTAAGTTAAGTGTTAAAGTTTTACTTTAAATTGTTTAAATACTTTTTTTACTACTTATATTCTTTTTAGCTTTTCTTATTTCTTTATTTTTTATATTTTAGACATAATTTATATTCTAAGTAGAAAAAAATGCTTTTTTTTCTTAAGCGTGTAGCAGTATTTAACTTAAAAATATTTTAATATATATCTTGCTTACTTTTTAATGTATTAATAGCAGTATTAATATTATTAAGCCTATTATATTTATCTATAGTAGAAATGTATAGCTTTTCCTAGAACAGTTAGAACTACTAAAGAATAGTATTATAGTAATTTACGTTTATTTAGCTAGTTGCGATATTTGCTTAACTAAAGGCTTTACTTTTATACTTTAAGCCTAGTTACAAGTTTTTACTTATATACCTTTCAAATATTACACTAAAGGCTTATTAATTAAGTATATTATTAGTAATATTGCAAGATTTTTAGATCATTGCCTTTAACTATATTAAGACTTAGGTAGATAGTAGCTATTTTAAGATTTCTCTTAGACGCTTATGTAGTAGCTTAAAGTAGTAAGGTTTTTTTCTAGCTATAGTATCTAAGTTAAAACTAACCTATCTTATCTGCTTTAAAGTATAGTATAGCTTGTATTTCTTAAGTATATACTTTATAATATTACATATATAATAAAAAGTGTTTATCTCTATATTATGTAAGTATACTATACTTAACTTATTTAGAAGTCCTCTTTTTATACTAGTAATAAAAATACTATTATTTCTCTTACTTAAAAGTTTAGCATTTATCACTTATATAATAAAGTACGCATAATTACTAAGTTTTTTTCAAAGTTTTTTTATTATAAAATAAGCTATATGTATGTTAATAGTTGATAGTTTTAGTTTTAAGTTACTTAAAAACTTAATAAGGTTTTTTACTTTTAAGTTTACATTTGCTAGTATACTTATTCTTTTATGTAGTTTACTAATTTTAACTACTACTTTCTTTACTTTCCTAGGCGTAAAGATTTTATACTAGTTAGATAGTATTATCTAGTGCATCTTTATTTCCGCGCCTTCTTCTTTTAGCTAATAAATCTTATCTAAACTTATTATTTTCTTATAGTGAGATTTAAGAAAAAAGTAAATTAAATCTAGTTTCTATATTTTTTATTTATAACTATTGAAGGTAGCAAGTATTTATTAATAAGGTATTAAAGGTAGTAGTTCTTGTTGTAGTTAAAAGAGATTTTCTGAAAAAGTAAGAAGAATTGCGAATTGACCTCCAGGCTCATAACCTGTTGTGGATTCGATCTCCAAGGCTTAGTTGCTTTTTCTACTATCAACTCAGAGGTAGAGGTCTCTGCCTTCTACTTGTTTGTAGTAGACTTAGAGGCAGCCTAATCTAGGCATAAAACCTGGAGATTGAGGAGGAGGTGCGGAAGTAGAACGATAAGAATACGAGAAATAAATATAGAGACTAGGGTAAGAGAGTAATTGAGTCTTATTATTGTATTGTACAACTGCTCAATTGTAGTTGTTTTTTCTCTTAACTTTCTCTTATTTTCTAACTACAAGCCAAACTACAGTCTATATATACCTGTTACTTGCAAGCTAGAAGGATTCGTAATAGATTGCGTAGTTGCTGTAGATCAATTGATAACAATAATAAGTGGTACTAGTAGCGTAATAGCTTCTAGTAATCAATTGATTGTAGGTTGATTGTAGATTCTAGGTGTGATTTTGAGCACCTGGATTCTGTGGAGAAACAGCTAAGTAGCTTAATCTCCAACAAAAAGCAGCTGCTCTTTACTAATTAGTTGCAAAAGTTAAAAAAAGATTATGTATAGTTAATAACATTTAAATAGTAAGTAGATAGAATCTACGCGCTAAGCGCTTAGAGCACAAAAGCTTAGACTACTAAGCAAAATTAAGGTTAAAAAATTTGCTACTAGCAACAAAATTGCGATAGAGGTAGAAGAAGTAGAGGAGGGTAAAGACACGTACGTTACTATAGCAAGAGCCTATAATACTTTTTAAAAGCTCCTTGCCTGCTGCTTTTTACCTTTAAGATTTCCTATACTATATAGTACTGCATATAAACAACTTATATACAAATAATATAATACTTAGACTATTTTTCTCTCTATTTAACACAAAAACTAATAGCTTATATTAAGTAAAGTTAAACTTTAATAAGCTACTATTTAAAAAGCTATAGAAGTAAATTATAAAGCCTGCGTTTACCTTTGTTAAGCAGCCTCTCTAGTTGGTTAAAGAGGAGCTGTCAGTAGTAGCTCCTATAGTAATTAGGTAGGCGCAGAGGTTATATTCTGTTATTTATTAATACTTTATTAATACGTCTAGTATTATAAATATTAGAGTTATCATAAAAGTTGTAAAAAGATTATTTAGCAGCAAGTCTATTAAATACGTTATACATGTTAATAGTCTAAGTATAGTACAGAGGGGTGACAAAGAAAGAAGTAATCAAAAAAGTTATTGTTTTTCAAGCTTTATAATTCTATAAGTAGAAGGGCTATACGAAAAAGAGTTAGTGATTTGAAAAACGAAGAACTTCCTTTTCAAGTTACACTGCTTAGTAAGCTGCTTAGTCAGCACGGCCGCCACTGCAATCCTGCCCAAATCAAGAGAGATAAAAAGATTAAAATAAATTTCCGTATTACTTTTTTTTAAACGTATAAGAATCGCTAAAAACTATAAATTATTGAACAAGACAAATTAATCTTTTTAGTATGAGAGATTTAGAGTAGTACTATAAAAAACTACCTAGTTATAATTAAAGGCCTATTTTTAAGATTTATGTAGATAATATTATAAAATAGATTACTAACACTTAGTAAGCTAGCCTATAGATTCCCTAGTAAAGTATTACTATAGCTAGTGTAAAGTATAACTATTAAATACTTTTAGTAGAATCTAACTCTCTTATAGTATTGTTATTTTGTTATATTGAATATCTTATTACTTTAGCATTATAACCGTACTTAATAATTAACTTATATTAACATAGAACTAATTTTAAGTCTAGATTTTAAAGTTTCCCAAGTTTCTACTTAGTATAATTATAATAATTATAAGGTCTCTCTTATGTTTAAAGGAAGCTTTTTCTTTAAATCTTTTCTAATATAGATATCTTGTTTTAGTAAGTTCTATAAGATTTTTATAGGAAATTTATATTAATTTTACTTTTTTAAGTTTTTGTTTAATTTTCTAGTAATATTAATAAGGTTTATATTGAGTAGTTTTTGAACATTGTAAAAGATCTTAGTACAACAGCCTAGTCTAAGCGCAAAAAGAAGTAAGAAGGCTTCTTTCTTTATATAATCTAATCTAATGTACTTACTAATACTTTGAAAAAAAAATTCTTTAGTATGTTACTATTTAAGGTAATAAGCTTATATAATATATATATACTATTAACTTACTATCTAAAATGGGATAAACTATAAGCTATAAAAAAGATGCTATAGAAAAACATAGTTAAAAAGAGCAAATGGACTTAATATACTTTAAGCTTACTAATATATTACGTAATTAGCGCTTATATACGCAACCTCTATTTCTAACACGTTCCAAAAAAAGTTATACTAAAATTCATTTCAACTTTTTTTATCTCTTAATTTGAGCGAAATTGCAGGGTCAACCGTGCTGACTAAAAGGCTTACTAAGCATTTTATCTTAAAGAAGAGGCTCTTGGCTTTTCAAATCACTTACTCTTTTTGGTATAGCTCTTCTACTCATAGAATTATAAAGCTTTAAAAATCATATCTTTTTTGATTTTTTTTTTGTCACCCCTCTGTAATAGTATATTACTTTACTGATTTCTTCCTGTACAAATATAACTTTAGTAAAAGAACTCTACAGTAGCTTTATAAAAAGTAAAAGCATATTAAAATAGCTCTTAAGTAGCTAAAATAAACTAATAGGTAAAAAGATTTTGTAAGTTACTTTTAAAGATAAAAAAGCTGTACTTAAATAGTAACGCTATTATTATATATTTACGTCTAAGTAGAGGCGCTAGAAACGCTGTGACTATAACACCGCTAAGATAGTAATATAGATAATAGAAGTTGCAGTTATTAGTAAATAGTTATTAGTTAAAATAATTAGTTAGAGAAGTATTGCGCACTTTTATTTTTATTTAAATATACAACAGACTAATTGTGTGCTAGCAATACTAAACAAGAGGGCATAAGCCTAAATACATATTTTTAGCAATAAATCTCTATTTACTAAAAAGGTATTTACAAAATATATAGTTACATTAAAAAGTTATCTTAAAAGGCTAAAGCTTAAGGTAGCAAGTATATAGTATATATAATTACCTTTTTATTTATATTTCGTAAAGTTTCAAAAAAAAAAAACTTTTTTTTTTTTAAAAACTGTACTTGTGTTAAATCTAAGTATTAGCAATAAAAGTAAAATAGTTGTAGTACTTTACTAGGTCTAGCTAGTATTATACGTATTTATAGATATAAGCTTTAAAGTAAAAGTATTAAATAATTTTAATAGAAGTATTTTTGTATTTCTACTAGTTTTTTATATAAGATAATAACTTAGACTAATTCTTTTTATTAATTTCAGTTAACGTTTTAATATAAAAAAAAGTAATTAATTTTTATTAAAGAGATAGTTTAGTAGAAAAAACTTTTATAGTATTGTAAATACTTTTATTTTTAGCTTATTAGTTAAAGTTTGCTACGAATTCTATATTATCTTTCTTACTAAAGACTAAAGAACTATATTTTAGTTAAACTATAAACAACACTTAGCTATATATAAGTATAGTTATAGTATTAATAACTAAGCTTAATAATATTAATAGTAACTTAGAACTATCAGCTGTAGGCCTAGCAGAAGAAAGCGTTTTGCCTTCTTATTCTTAACTTAACTTCTAATTCTTCTTTAATATATATTATAGAGTAGAACTTATAAACTTTCTTTATCTAGATAGTTATTTATAGTTAGTAAGTAATATAGTAAAAAAAGTTTAGTTTTTATAAAAATGCAATATTTATTCTTTAAATCTTTATAGTACTTACTTATTAAAAGTAGTTATATAAATACTTGCCTCTTTAGTACTTTAATATAAACTAAATAAGCTCTAATTTATGCTTATAATATCTTAACTATTAGTAATATCTTTATTTTGCTTAATAAATACTTTAAATTCACGTTTTAAGTATTTTTAGTTATAAGCTTTTATTTTAATTTTAATTTTTACTAAATAAAAGCTTTGCTCTTTATTATTAATAGTTTTAAGCTAATTTTCATGTTACTTAATAAATTACGACTTCTATTTTACTAAGTAGAATAATAATTAGTTTTTAAACATATATAAAACTACTACTATTTTACTAGATAGCTTACTATCTTTCTTTTGCTAAATAGACTTTAAAACAGTATTTATTAAGACATACTTATTTTTATTAGTAGATTTTTCTTTTTCTTTTAGTTGTTGTTGGTATTAAATTAAGTAACAGAGTCCTTAATACAGTCTATAGTAGAAGGTTGTACTAACTTCTTAAAAGTATATTTAGTAGTAATTTTAAAAATTCTAGCAATTAGTAAAGTTGCAAAGTTATTATCCCTGATAAAAGTTGTAAAAAACTAATTTAGCAGCAAGTTTATTAAATACATTGCGTATATTAATACTCTAGGTATAGTAATAGTGTGTTATCTTACTAATCTGCTTTTACGTAAATACAACCTTAGTAGAAAGACCTTATAGTAGCTTTGTAAAGAGTAAGAGTATATTATAATAGCTATTAAGTAGCTAAAACAAACTAATAAGCAAGAGGATTTTGTAAGTTACTTTTAAAAATAGAAGAGCTGTGCTTAGATAGTAATGCTATTATTGTATATTTATATCTAAGTAAAGGCGCTAGAAACGCCGCAACTACAACACTACTAAGATAGTAATAAAGACAACAGAAGTTGCAATTATTAGTAAATAGATATTAGTTAAGACAGTTAGTTAGAAAAGTATTGCGTATTTTAATTTTTATATAAACATATAACATACTAATTGTATACTAGTAATACTACATAAGAGATTATAAGCTTAAATACTTATTGTTGGCAATAAATCTTTTTTTACTCAAAAGGTGTCTACAAAATGTATAGTTATATTAAAAGGTTGTCTTAAAAGGCTAAAGCTGAAAATAACTATTTATATAAAGAAATTATAAACTATTAGAGCTAGATATCTTACTAGGCTAGCCTAGTCTAGTTTAGTACAGCTAAGGTTAGATAAGGTTAAGTTAAGTTTAAATAAATTATATAACTTTACTTTACCTTAGTATAAGTAGAAATATAATATTATTGTCTAAATAATATTCATTTGTCTTTTATACATAGGCAATATACTATTATTTTTCTATTTTTAGTATTCTATATCTCTTTTTAGTATTAAGCTTTATATTTAAATTAATCTTCCTAAAATACGCTTCTGCTATGTAATAAGTACTTAATCTATATATAAAAATAGCCGCGTGTATACTTTTTTTTAATAATAAAGAAGAATTATCTAACTTAAGAACTTAAAAAATAAAGTTGTTAAAACTAGCACTAATTCTTAAAGAAGAACAAAACTAAGCACCTACTAACTAAAAGATAAATAATGATAAAAAAGTAACGCATTTAAAATTTTAATTACGGTATAACATTTATATACACCTAGAGAAGGCTAGAATAGCCTAGAAAAGGCTACTCTAAACTAAGAACTAGCACAATTACGCGCATAAAAAAATGAAATTAAAGTAACGCAAGTTAGCTAAACTTAAAAAAATATATAATAAATAACTTTAGGAGACCTAAGCACACTTAATAATAATTTTAAAAATATAATTTTAAAATAAATAAACTAACTCAACCTTATTATTAGGCCTTTTACATCTAGAACTACTATATATATTCTAAAAGGCTAGCTGTGCGTAATATAACTAATTTAAAATGAAATATAAATTAACTTTTTTTTGAGTATTATAAAGTTTTATAAATAAAACTT
Organism: Alternaria gansuensis; assembly: GCA_009289805.1. Taxonomy (NCBI): domain Eukaryota; kingdom Fungi; phylum Ascomycota; class Dothideomycetes; order Pleosporales; family Pleosporaceae; genus Alternaria; species Alternaria gansuensis. Next base: position 13,578 of record WBOK01000494.1, on the reverse strand, counting down.
AAAATATTAACTTTAAGATAATATAGATTTCAGAACTACTAAAAATGCTATAGCACGCATATTAAACTATAGAGAAAAAAAAATTACTAGTTTAGACACTAAAATAAGATAATTTAAAGAAGGTTATTTTAAGTTTCTTAGAATTATTTTAAGAACGTAGATAATAAGCCTATTATTATATAGATTAGGCATATTAACTTCTAAACTAGAACTTTCTAGACTTGCTAAACTATAGAAAACTATTTTAGAAAGAATTAAGCTTATATTATATATTAAATATAAAGTTTTAAAGTATATTGTAGTATTACATAAAATTATTAAAAAAGGTTTTTTTTTACTTTTAGTAAAGCAATAAGCAAAATAGCTGTAAGTAGAGAAATACGTAAACTTTATTTACTAGTAAGAGGCTTAAAAAGCAGAATCCAAACTACAATACGTTAGAAAAAAAAAATAAAAGTACTATTAGACTAAAAAAAGTTAAAAAATATAAAAAAAACTTTAAAAACTACTAAGCAGGCAAGAAAAGGCTATTATAGCTTAAGGCAGAGTAAACTGAGTAAAAAAAGCACAAAAAAACGCACTTTATAGTATTATAAGTATAAAAAACTTAAATATTATAAGTCTAACTACTATAAGCTAAGTAAGCTAGAAAAAATAGTAGATAGCACTACTACACCTAAGTTAAGAAAAAACTAAAAGTAAAGGAACTTAAGTTTTACTTTGCTGCCTATATTGCTCTTTACTAAAAGAATAATAACTTAGGCATATTACGTAAAGTAATTTTACTTAAACTAGTGCAGCTTTTAACTATAAAGTGTATAGTTAAGGCATGAAAGCTTATAGAAGCTATAGTTAATAAAAGCTTATAACTAAATTTTGTTTTTGCTATATTAGCAAAAAAACAAGACTTAACTATTAAGTCTTTACATAGCTTATTAGTAGAAAATGTAAATAAAAGTAGGCTTACTATTTATAGTAAATGTAACTATTATAAATTTACAAGAATGTGTTAAAACGTAATATATTTTATTTATAGTATTAAACCTAAAAAGTATCTAATTTACTTTAAGTTACTATAAATAAACTTTTGCAACTTAAAAATAAGCTATATAATAAAATGTATACTTTTTTAAAGTCAAAAATTTTAAATTTAGGTAGTTTTTAAAAGGTTAGTATAAAAGACGTAAAAACTTTTAAAAAAAGTATATATAATCTTATAGTAGATATATATACGTGTATTATAAGTTCTGTTAACTAGAATAGCTAAAAATAAGCTAAATTAAGCTAGCTTCCCCTATATTATACTAAACATGTAGTTGTATATTAAAAAAAAGACTTTATAGTTCTAGCAGAGTATGAACTATAAGATTTAGTAATTAACTTACTACTTAGGGTAAACTTACTATACATACTTTTATATAACTTGTTGAAAATACAGTTAAAGCTAATAAGGAAATATTTTATAAAGTATATAGCAAGGGGATAAATAAGAGAATTTAAGTCTTTAGTAGGCGTCCTAATACTTTTTATAAAGAAAGAAAATAGTACTATAAAGCTATATATAGATTATTATAGTTTTAATAGAATTTTAGTTAAAAATAGGTACTTTTTTTTACTTATTATAAAGCTGTTAGATAGACTAGCGTAATCTAAGTACTATACTAAGCTTAATATATAGAAAGTATACTATAAAGTGCGTATTAAATAGGAAGATAAATAGAAAACAGCCTTCTATATAAAATATAGCTATTTTAAGTATACTATTATACTTTTTAGCTTAACAAACGCTTTTACGCAGTTTTAAGCCTATATAAACTAAATACTAGTTAGCTTAGTTAATATATCCTGTATTATTTATTGAAATAATATTCTAATATTCTTTAAAATTAAAAAAGAATATAAAACTTATATTAAGAAAGTTTTATAAAGATTACGCAAAGCTAAGCTATATATAAAGCTTAGTAAGTGTAAATAGTATACTTAGCGCACACAATACTTGAAATATATAGTTATACTAAATAGTATTAAAATTAATAAAAATAAGATTAAAACAATTTAGATTTAGCTAGTTCTACACACAGTGCAAAATATTAAAGTATTTGTTAGTTTTATAAACTATTATAAGAGATTTATTAAAGAATTCTTTAAGCTAGCTTTACTCTTAACTATATTAACTTAGAAAAGCCTAGGCTTAGCTAAAAAAGGCTACGCTATAAAAAAAAAAGTTAACTCTAGGTATTAGTAAAGAGGTAAGAAAAGTATTCTAATAATTTAAAGATTTCTTTTTAAATATACTTATACTAGCGTATTTAAAGCAAGATAGGAACATAAAAGTAGAAGTAGACGCCTTTAGTAGTACAATATTAAGTATCCTAAGCTAATAAACTCTAGTATTACTTACTATAAAATAATAAAGGCTAGTTAACTTTTATTTACATAAGCTAATTGCGGCTAACTATAACTATAATATTTATAACTAAGAACTTCTTATAACAGTTAAGAGTTTAGAGCACTAGCGCTACTATCAAGAAAGTATCTATTTTAAGATTCTAATAAATTATTAAAATTTTAAATAATATGTAAAAACTAAAATTATTAGCTACTACTAATTACAGCTGTACTTAGTGCTAACACGCTATAATTTTATTTTAAACTACTGCCCTAAGAGTACTAATCTAGTAGACAGCTTATGTTACTATTTTAACTATATAGCTAAGTTATAGAAACTAGCATAAAAGTATAATAAGGCTTTTATATAACTAATGAGAGTTAGTTTAAGTAATAAAAGTAAATAACGCTTAATTATTACAGCAACTTTTACTTAAGTAAGCAAGTAAATAAAAAAGTGGGCTACTTTAAAAAAAGTACTAAAAGAGTTTAAATAAGTAAATAAAACTGCACTTAAAGATTAAGAACTTTTAAAAAACTATAATATTACTAATAAAGACATAAAAGCTATATTAGATAAATTTAATTTTAAAATAAACTAAACTAGCTTATCTAAGCTTGGAATAAGCTTATCACGCCTAAAGGAGCTTACTAACACTTAAAGCAAGGCATAAGTACTAAAAAATTACTATAATAACTTACTTGTAATTTATTTTAGTTCTAGAAAAATACTAGCGAAATTATAAAAAAAATATACGTAGAAGGGTATAAGAAAAGACGTAATAGAGTATTATTATAACTACTTTACTTACAGGAAGTTAACTCTAGCATATTATAAGCTTTATAGCTCTTTTAAACTTCTACCTCTACTAGGCAGGCTATAAGAGAACGTAACAATAAACTTTATTACAGAATTGCTTTCTAGCAAGATACCTAGCTAAGTCAACAATATAAAACTTGTAGTAGTATACTAATTAACTAAAATAGCCTATTATATTCTAGCAAGAGCTAATTAGAACAACACTAACTTAGCTTAAGCTTAAATATATAAAGTAATTAGATTATATACCATACTAAGGCAGGTAATTTTAAGCAAAAGTCTACTAATAAATACAAAGCACTAAAATACTTATTAATATCATATAAACTTAAAAAAAAATTTACGTCTACTTTCTATCTACAAATAGATAAATAAATAAAAAAGTAAAACTTAATACTTAAATAATACTTTTAGTACTACTATACCTTAAAGTAAAATAATTAGGCCTTATAAATCTCTATTAGAGAATTTGCCTACAATACTAGCATATATATAACTATAGAAACTACACTTTTCTAAGTATACTATAAAATAGATCTAATTGGCGCAGAATAGCCTAGTATAGCTTTAGAAAATAGAGAAAGCTTTATAAAACTATAAACTACTTCTAGAGTGCTAAGTTTATAAAGCAAATATAAATAAAAAATTATTATAGCTAATACCTACTAAAAGGTACATTCTAACAAGAAAAGGTAACTTATTATACTTAAAGTAGAAGACTAGGTCTTAGTATTAAATTATTATATAAAATTAACAAAGCTAAAAGAATTAATAAACTAGAAATTTATAGAACTTAAATATATTATACCCTAGATTAGGCTATCTAAGTTTAAAGTATATATACTAAAGTTAAAAAATATTTATTTAGTCTTTTATACTTTATAATTAAAGCTATAAAACTTAATAAAAATAATACTACACCTAAAGAGGTAAGTATAGATACTTTAAGAGAGTTAGGTAACAATATATATAAAGTAAATTATATACTAAAAAGATAAAAAAATAAAGCTAACTAATAGAAATACTTAGTTTTGTAGAAAAGCTATTCTAAAAAAAAGAATTTTTATGAACTTAGTCTTAACTTAAGCGTAAAAGTGGTTAAAAAATTCTAAAATAATAATAATATACTTCTGCGTTGCTAAACTTAAAAGGTAAAACTCAAAAGAGATAAAAAATAAACTTTTAAACTTAAAAAGAGTTACTCTAATAAATTAAAAAAAGACAACTAAAGTATACTTTTACTTATTTTTTCTTTTTATAAAAAGTTTTTTAATTAGGTGTTTAATAGTACATTAGCTTAAAACAATAAGAAAGTTTTTTATATATCTATCTTTTACTTAAACTAGCCTATAATAGCCTAGTATAGCCTACTAAAGTCTAACAAGGCTAATAAGGCATTAAAACTAAAAAATTATTAAAGCTAAATAGCTTAAATCTATAAGAAAAAACATTATACTCGTAAAGAATTACTAAGTTTAAAAGAAACTATAATATTATTTATCTTATATAGATTAGGGTATCTCCTAGAATGCCGTAAACTAGGCTATTATAGCCTAGTCTAACCTATAATGCCTTATTAGGAACTAGTACCTCCTAGGTGTATTCTATATATATATACTAAAGGATTTAAGTACTTATTATAGCCTAGAGTAGCCTATTTTAGCCTATATTAAGTTATTTAAAGTCTATTTATCTTGTTTTTAGCTTTCTAGATCTAGGCCTTTAGCTTTTTAATAGACTTAGTTAAGCTACCTTTATTTTTGCTCTTAGCACTTGCATATTAGAACTCTAAAGCTAACAACTTTATATTTATGCAATATACCTTTTAATTAAGTAGAGAATAGCTGCTTTTAGTAATCTTACGCTATACTAAGTTAGAATAGTTTATTATAGCTAATAATAAAATATACATACCTTCTTAAAAGTACTTAAAATTAGCTTTTTATCTTTTACTTCTTTAGAAACTTATTAGCTTTAGCCTTAGCCTTAATAATATAGTTGTTGTAAAAATAGAAGTTAAGACACAAGTTACTCTTAAAATTTTAACTAAAGTAAATAGCACTGTTATATAGAAAAAGCTTCTCTACCTAAGGCTTATACTAGCTAAAAAAGGTTAACAAAGCTAATAATAAAGCATAATAAGCTAAAATAACTTATAATAGTCTACTTACTTTACAATCTTTTTATTTAAGGCCTAAGCTTATATAATTAGCTTAGCCTAAAGCTTTTTAATTTTAACTAAAGTAAAAAAGACCTCTTAGCAATTATATTAAGGCTCTAGTGTTTCTCTTTTTTAAAAAGAAGCGTTTAAGTTATAATAGAAGTTCTTAATAGTTACCTTACGCTTACTAGTGTTAATCTACTTAAGTAGGACACTAATACTATAAAAAAGATCTATTTTAGTAGCAGGGGGCTACGTTATATTAGTATAGGCTAAAATACTTTCTAATAACTAAGTTTAACTTATTAACTTGTAGCATAATACTCTTAACTTAAGTACTAGTAGTAAAAGCACTTTATATACTAAATATTTTTGCTAAAGTTATTTTTATGCATTTAAGTCTTAAAAGCTTTATAGTATTATTATTAATAATTAAAAAGACGTAGCTAATTTTGTTAAATATATAAATACTTCTACTAGCAAGGAAGTTAATGTAACAACTATAGTAATATGTAGAAGTATAACTTATACTAATATAGAAGTTACTAACTTTAGTACCATTTAGATTAAAAAAGGCAACTATTATATAGGCTAATATAGGCTATTCTATAGCTTCGGCCTTTTAAGACAACCTTTTAATATAACTACACATTTTGTAGACACCTTTTTAGTAAAAAAAGATATATTGCTAACAACAGGTATCTAGGCTCATGCCCCCTTGTTTGGCATTACTAGCACGCAATTGGTGTGTCGCTCTAGCATGTTTAGACGGAAACAATAATGCGCAATATCCCTTTAACTAACTGTCTTAACTAATAACTATTTACTAATAACCGCAACTTCTGTCGTCTCTATTACTATTCTAGCAGTGTTATAGTTGCGGCGTTTCTAGTATACGCCTATACTTAAATGTAAACATATAATAACAGTATTACTATTTAAGCACAGCTCTTCTATCTCTAAAAGCAACTTATAAAATTCTCTTACTTATTAGTTTGCCTTAGCTACTTAATAGCTGTTTTAACACGCTTTTGCCTTTTATAAAGCTACTATAAAGTCTCTCTACTAAAGTTACATTCGCGTAGGAAGAGATTAGTAAAATAATATACTATTACTACACCTAACTTATTAACATGCATAACGTATTTAATAAACTTACTACTAAATAAGCCTTTTACAACCTTTATTATAACTTTAACATCTATAATACTAAACGCATTAATAAAGTATTAAAAATAATAGAAATTAACTTCTACGTCTACCTAATTACTATAAAAGCTACTACTAACAGCTCCTTTTTAACTAACTAGAGAGGCTGCTTAACAAAGGTAAACGCAGGCTTTATAATTTACTTCTATAGCTTCTTATATAATATCTTAGTAAAGTTAAACTTTACTTAATATAAGTTATTAGTCTTTATGTTAAATAGAGAGAAAAATAGTTTAAGTATTATATTGTTTATATACAAGTTGTTTGTATACAGTACTATATAGTATAAGAAATTCTAAAAGCAAAATATAGTAAGTAGAGAGCTTTGATAAAGTATTATAGGCTTTTGCTGTAGTAACGTACGTGTTCTTACCCTTCTCTACCTCCTCTACCTCTATCGCAATCTTGTTGCTAGCTATAAGCTAGCAATTACTGTTAAACACGTTTTAATTAGTGTTGTTTTTTTAGTACCTTTAGCAAATTTTTTAACCCTAGTTTTACTGAGTAGTCTAAGCTTTTCTATACTAAGCGCTTAACTTATAAATTTTATTTACTTACTATTTAAATTTTGTTAACTACACATAATCTTTTTTTAACTTTTCCAACTAATTAGTAGAGGGTAGCTGCTTTTCACTTTTTTAGACAACCTATTTTAACTACAACAACAACTACCACCTTTGATACCTTTAAAATAAAAAGGCTATTCAACTTATAGTACTCTATAGTAGGCTGTAATAAGGCTAAAGTAGGCAGAAACAGCAGAATTTGTTCAAGAAAAGCTAAGTTAACAAGTTACATAAAGCTAAAAAACTAAAGTTAGCTTTTTAATTTTTATACTAGCCTATTATAGCTTGTAATAGTATATAGGAGCCTTTTACTAGGAAAAAATAGATTTTAAAGATCTAGGGATACTTACTAGTTATTATTAAGTAGAGTGTATGAGAAAGAGTAAGAAAACTTCAAAAAAGCTTATATAACTTTACTAAGATACTAGTAGGCCTTCTAGAAGCTTCTAGCGCATAGACGCTTCAAATAAAAGTAAAATATAATGTAAAGCTGTAAAAAATTACGTAATTATACTTTAAAAAAAGCTCTTCTATTACCTTATAATACAGCATCTACTACAGTTTTATAGCTAAGAATAAGCTATTTTACTCTAGTCTTACTAATTAAGGAGGATTAGTTCTAAAAAAGAAGATAATATTAAGGCTAGACATCTTGCTAGGTTAGCCTAGACTAGTTTAGTATAGCTAAAGTTAAATAAAGTTAAGTTAGGTCTAAATAAGTTATATAATCTTAAGTTACTCTAGTATAAGTAGAAATATAATATTCTAGTCTCAATAATATAATTTTGTATCTTATATATAGGCAATATACTATTATCCCTTTATCTTTAGCATTTTTATCTTTCTTTAGTATTAAGCCTTACACACAAAAAAAAAATTAATACTTATCTTTATTAAATATTTTAACATTTATACTCCAACTGAATTTAATTATAGAATAATACTTTTAAAACTGTATAATATTATTTAATTAACAGCTATGAATTTAGATACTCAAATCATTTTTATTAAAGAACTTAAAAAGACTAATATAAGTATAATATAAGTAGTAAAAAAAAATTGCTTACCATATATATAGTAAAGAAAGTTATATAAAATAGAACTGTAAAAGCTAAAGTAAAGTAACTTAATAGCTTAATATTATTTACTATATAGCACCTAAAAATAATTTAGAAAAAAATTAATATCATTACCTTACTTACAATCATAGTCTAAGAACAAGATAACGCAATTATTATAAGGCTAAAAAACTTAACTTTAATTATACTAGAATAAACTTTAGATAAAAAGTTTTTCCCAATTATATTTAATAACAGTTATTTAAAAAGACTAAACTCAGTATAGTAAAATAGTAAAGTTTATAAAAAGCTATTTAATTTTTATACTTATTACTGAGAAATTAACACTTTAAATACATTATAGTTTATAAGAAAAAATTAATATATTACTAGAATAACTTAAACAACTGAAAAAGAATATTACTAAACTTTTTAGTAAAATGCTTAACGTAAAATGCTTATTAAATACATATATTTTGCAGACTTATATAAGAAACTCTAAAAAAAATTCTTAAATAGCTAACCTAAACAAAAAAGATAATTTTATTTATAAATAAGATTAAAATACTTAAGTATTATAAAATAAACTAACATGTCAGCTCTTAAACTAAGAAAACAAGAATTTATAAAGAACTCTAGGCAATACGCTAAAGGTATAATACATAAAAAGTAAGCTATAATAGTATATACTATTAAATAAATTTGCGTAACTTATAATACGTAAAGTACTTACAAACTGTATATTTGTATAACAGCTACACTATATACTACTTAAATAAGTATAGATTAGTATAGTTTCTAAAGAAACTAATAAAAATGCCTTAATAATAGTACTTATAGTATAAATACCTACACATTCAATGCGCAGTAAAGATATAAAATAAATAGTATAGCTTATACTTTTATTAATATTATAATTTAGAAAAACTCTGCAAATCCATATACTGTAGTGGAAAAATTATAAAAATAAAACTTATTTAAAAAAATATAACTAGCCTCTATGGTATACATGCTTTAATATTAAATGTAAACTATAGACAGTTGCTAAAAAGTTTAAGAAATTTAGTATAAAGTTATAAGAGCTAAGAAGAAGCAATTAGTTAATTACCTAAGTAGAAAGTAAGTGTATTAACTAACTAAGTACTACAATAAAGTGTCTAATAACTACTAAAGAGATATAAAATAATCTAGCCTATTTATAGAGACGCTAGCGGGGCCGTTACCTAAACAGCTTACTAGAATTACCTAATTAATAGAGTAATCCGCGTGTAAATACTCTAATACACCCTCTAGGTTAGTCAGAATCTTTAATTGAAGCTATAAGTAAGAAGTTAATTCTTACTAAATTAATATTGTTAATTAAAAGGTTATTTTATAGTTTTAGTGCTATTGCTTAATTTTTTATCTTTGTTGTAATATTGTAATATATTTTAATTTAAGCAAGCAGCTTAGTTCTGTTATAATACTAAAATATTAAAATAAACCTTAAATAACTTATAATTAGTTTATTTATAATTAATATAAATACTAATTGCTTTTATTACTTCTTTAAAGCTTTTAGCTTTACTACAATATTAATTACTAAGTTTTACTGGTTTTTAACGCACTTCTCTTATTATTAATATAGTAAGCTTTATTTCTTTACTATTTTTCTTACTAATTAGCTGCTAACTTTTCTAGTATAGTATGCCTTTAATAGTAACATATATAAGCGTTACTTAAAAAGCTATTATTAAAAGTATAATTGTTGCTTAAAATGCATACGCTTATAAGATAAGGTTAGTACTAAGTATAAGCGCTATAAGCGTTAAATCCTATTTAATAATAAAATTGAGTACGTAGCTAAATTTTAAAATAATAAGAGTTTGTTATTTCTGCTTTTTAACCTGTATGTATACCTTGAAACTTCTAGTGACTTAGCTTAGAAGTAAATTAGCTTACTTATTAAATTAAGTTTACTGTTAAGCCATTATTTAATTTTTAATTAAACTAAAAGCTTTAGTAAAAGATTAAGTTAGCGTAAAGGCAAGACTGTTTAAAAGTCTGGTTAAAAATTAAAGTAAATTACTACTTAAGCAACATCTAAAAAATAGTAATATAAAAATAGTAATAGCTTATATATGCATATTAAGCTGTCTACAAAGTATATTACGCGTTTTTCTACTAGAAAAAAAGTGCTTATAAGCTTTTTAATGGCTTCGGCCTTTTAAGACAACCTTTTAATGTGACCACACATTTTGTAGACACTTTTTTAGTAAAAAAAGATTTATTGCTAACAATAGGTATCTAGGCTTATGCCCCCTTATTTAGCATTACTAGCACACAATTAGTGTGTTGCATGTTTAAATAGAAACAAAGATACGCGATATCCTTTTAAGTAACTTTTTTAACTAATAACTATTTACTGCTAACTATTTACTGCTAACTACAACTTCTGTCGTCCTGTTACTATTCTAGCAGTATTATAGTTGCGGCGTTTAGTGCCTATTCTTAGATATAAATAAACAACAATAGTATTACTATTTATATACAGCTCTCTTATCTCTAAAAGCAACTTATAAAATCCTTCTACTTATTAGTTTATTCTAGCTACTTAACAGCTATTTTAACACGCCTTTACTTCTCATAAAACTACTTTTAAGTCTTTATACTAAAGTTACATTTACGCAGGAAAAGATTACTAAAGTAATATACTTTTGCTACACCTAGACAATTAACATACGCAGTATATATAGTGTACTAGCTAAACTAGCCTTTTATAGTCCTTATTATAACTTTAATATTTATAACACTAGACACATTAAAAATGTCTTAACTATAGTTATATTCTAACCTTTACACTAACTTAACTACTATAAGAACTATTACTACTAGCTGTTTTTTAACTAATAAAGGTAGCTACTTAACAATAGTAAACGCTAGCTTTATAATCTACTACTATAGAGTTTAGTATAGTAACTTAGTAAAGCCTAACCTTACTTAATATAAGCTATTAGTCTACGTGTTAAAAGAAAAAAAAAATAGTCTAAGTATTATATTGTTTGTATGCGAGTTGTTTGTATGCAGTACTATGTAGTATAAGAGATTCTAAAGGTAAGAAGTAGTAGGTAGAAAGCTTTTATAAAGAAGTTTTATAAGCTTCTGCTATAGTAACGTATATGTCTTTACTCTTCTCCTCTATCTCTATCACAATCTTGTTGCTAGCTATAGGCTAGCAATTACTATTAAACACGTTTTAATTAGTATTGTTTTTTAGTACTTTTAGCAAATTTTTTAACCCTAATTTTTGATTAGTAGTCTAAGCTTTTCTGCTCTAAGCGCTTAGCGCGTAGACTTTACTTACATACTATTTAAATCTTGTTAACTACACATAATCTTTTTTTTAACTTTTGCGACTAATTAGTAGAGGGTAGCTACTTTTTACTTTTTTTAGAAACCCTATTTTGACTACAACAACAACCACCACCTTTAACACATTAAAAAGAAGTAATTATTTACTTCTTGTAATTTTTCATTACTTAAAGACTAAGAAACTATTAAACTAATTTTTTTTTTGATTTTTTTTACTTTTTAAAAACTTTTGATTAAATTTTTATTACTTTTTGCTTATTATTTTTTGCAAAGAGTAGTACAATATTAATTATATAAAATAAAACTAAAATTTCTCTCTTTTAACTAAAAAAAAGATAAAGCTTTTTTAGTAAAGCAATTATTTTAATCTTTTTCAGTCATTTTAAGAATTTATTATACTATAATAGTAGCAAGTCTTATAATTTATAAAGTATATAGTTAAGCTGTACGCCCTTATAAGCTTTTCTAAGCTACTTAGTATTTTATAAATTACTAAGTTATTTGCTACAATTAACACATTATAGAATACTTTTATAATATTATATTGCTTAATCTTAAAATTATGTAGGTAGTAATAGCTATTGCTTCTTTTAGAAACTTAGTAACTAATATAATAGCATATGTTGAATTATTTAAGTTTTTTTTTAATCGCTTTTTATAACAATCTACGCCTTACATGAAAAAAGAAGCTTTTTTAATTAAACTTATTAGTCTAAACTTACTTTATAGGTATTATATATTTATTTACTCATTCTCTTAATAATTTAGTTTAAGTCTTTTTCTTACTAGACTAATTAATCTTTTTTTATAAGCATTTTGAAATAAGGCCCTTATAAAATGCTAGAGTAACTATTTTTATAATATAAGTAGTTTAGGTTAATTATAATAATATAGTTAAGTATATTTTATATTTAGTATATGCTTAGTAAGCAAAGCTACTAGAACTATATAACTAAAAGTTTAATAGCTTACTTAGTCTTTTTAGGTTACTTATAAACTTAGTAGGTAAGTATTATTATAAAATATTAATTATAAATTTTTATAATTTATAATTATTATATTAATACTACTTATACTTTTACTTTTTAGTTAGTTATTAGAATCTTAAGATACGTTTTTATACTTACGCCTACTGCTTAGCTTACATAGTAGAAAATTATAATATATATAACTTACTCTTTTTAAGTAAAAGTCTTATTTTAAATAGCTAGCGTGTTAAAGTTTCAAGGCATAGACTATGAGACTAGTAATAAGTTATTAAGCTTATATAAAAAAGGCTCCTTATCTTGTAATATTAAAAGGTTAGCTTTTATAGGCAAGCGCACTACTATTTAACTATTAAATACTTTATAATTAATTTTATTACAACTTTTTTAAGTTTCTAGTTTAGGAGTAAATTTTAAAGTAGTAAAACTAGTATTTTGCTACTAAATTAAGTAAATCTTTAATAGTGCACTAGCCTTATACTTTATTTGCTTAGCGTTTTTAATCTTCTCTTATACTTAATAGGTAGGCCTTCTTTACTACTTAAGATAGTAAATAAATTATTTTTCAACTTTTTAGTAGTTAGCTGCGTTTTTTAATCTGCTCTACTTTAAAAAGCTAGGAGGATTTATAAGTTATTTTCTAAATTAACTAGCTTATTATAATAAAAAATCCTTACAATTTTAATTACATAATTTTTTAGTAGCTCTTTTTGTAATTTTCTTTATAAAACAACTATTTATTATAAGTTATATTATAAGTAGTAATTACCTAATTAAAAATTAGTACTTATATATAGTATATATTAGAGAGTTAAAAACTAACTAAATAACTAATATAGCTGCAAGGATTAATTTTAAATTTTTAATAATTACGCCTAGCTGCCTTTTTCTTATTTAATAAGTAAACTTAGTAGCTATAAGCATAAATTCTACTTTAGTCTACGCCTAAATGAGTAGTCTAATATCTAATTATAAGTAGTTAATAATATTAGAAATATTGTTTACACTGTTTTTTTAAGCACTTAGTTTAAAGATTAGT